>JAJOOS010014331.1:0-12107 GCA_029582725.1 Solanum chiquidenum | reverse complement strand
CTTTGAAAGTACCAATAGATATTATTATTTTTGAAACATATCATAAACCACACAAGAAAGATAGATATTATAAAATGAACTCTTAGAAATGATATCTTGAAATTATCAACTACAAAAAAAAATATCAGTAGTATATTTTTCTTTACAGTCACTCTTATCCAGTTGAGTGTTTGAGGCCTGGGCCTACTAGCATTATATTCTTCGTGATACACGTTGTATGCCACTCTTTTAATTTGATTCGATTCTTATTAACAGTTATATGTCGTTCATCAAAGACAATTACCGCGACCAACATAGGTGGACTGATTCATCCTTAACTAGAGATATTAGGTTCAAAAGCATTGGACATGAAGAAAATTCTATGATATCCGTAACCTCAAAAAAAGGGAAGTTTTTGCAAATTCTGAAACTTGAGTGGGCACATCTCACAAATTCCATATTATCAAGGACTCAATCAAATAATTTAATTGAAAAAAATGAATAAAGTTTCGATAAAAAGATGCTGCACCCACTAGAACAGTAGTTATATATAAATCTTAATTTCATTTGTACTTCATTCCTCATCCATCGGAGAGTTCGCAATCATTTGTCTCTATAACATTACAATATGTTGGATATTTTCCGTCCGAGGAACATCATACGATGTACGTGTGGACATGTACCTTTGACTGAAGTTCAATTGACGAATATATTCAAAAAATGTGATTTCAACGGGGATGGCTACCTCACCAAGGAGGATCTCACGGAGGCATTCCGGCAGCTGGGGTCCACTTTCCCGGGATATCGAGCGGGCCGAGCCCTCCACCGGGCTGATAAGAATGGTGATGGGCTTATTGATAAGAAAGAGTTGGATAAACTTGTAGAGTATGCAAGAAAACGTGGTTATAGGCTAAGAAATGCTTGTTCCAACTAGTACAAGGAGTTAATTAGTTATAAGTGTATTTTCACTTATAATGGATTGTTAAATAAATAAATTGTGTTTTGTGGTAATTGAGTTTAGTTGGACGTAGACTTTTTTTTTATATTTTTATGTCAGTTCATGTCTTGTACAAGTGGAAATCGATATGGAATGTTTTTGAGTTTTCAGAGTAGACTATGTAAGCTTTTGGTATTAGTAAGTAGCCGTGTGGGTATGAATTGCGTGATATTTGAAGTTAAATTGAAAAAAATAGGGACTTCGCAGTGATTTCTCAAAAAAGAGTATTTGAAGTTAAATAATTTTTTATTTTTTTTAAATCGTATTAAAAAGAAAATTGCCTTGGCAGTGATTTCTCAAAAAAGGCAGCGAAATGACTTCTTTTTTTATTATTGGCAGCGATTATAAAAAGAAAAAAAAAATTTACTGATTTATTTTTTAAAAAATAAAATAGCTGCCAAGGCAGTGTTTTTTAAAAAAATTGCTTTTACTAAAATCGCTGCCTGTGTAGCGATGCTAATTTTAATTTTTAAATTTTTTTTATAAATAAAAATGCTTCCATAGCAGGATTTTATTTTTAATTTTTAAAAATTCACGCAAAACGCTGCACATGTAGCGATGTCCTTAAAAAAGGAAAAAAAAAATTGAACAAAATCACTGGTAGGTCAACAATTTTGATTCTTTTAACGGAATAACGACGTCAAAAAAAATCACTAGAGCGTTTTTGCCCCTTTGGTTTAAAAAAAAACTTGAACTAGGTACATACATACTTTTAAAAAAGGGTAAAGCCAACAGACATATAAAAACTGGTGCTATTGCGGCTACACCTCCCGATTTTGGCAATTTTTTTTTGCCCTTTAGGCTCCGGACTCCTTAAAAGTTGAAGTTGTGTGCAAATTACGAGCCCTTATGTACACGCAATTATTCGGAGTCCGGAGCCTAAAGGGTAAAAAAAATTGACAAAAATTCCAAAAGGGCACATCAATTTTTTTTTTAACCAAAGGGGCAAAATCGCTAGTGGGGTAGCGATTTTGTTTTAACGCCGTTACTCCGTTAAACAATCAAAATCGCTGACCTACCAGCGATTTTGTCCAAAAAAAATTTCCATTTTTTAAAAGAACATTGCTGCCCGTGCAGCGTTTATGGGGAAATTGTTTTTAAAAAAATAAAATCGTTGCTATGGCAGCGTTTTTATAAAAAAATATATTTATATAATTAAAATTATACTCCCTCTGTCCCAATTTATATGACATATTTCGGATTTCGAGGTTCAAACAAGTCTATCTTTGACCGTAAATTTTTCATATATCTTTTAAATATTTTGAATTATCAATTATTGTGACTTATAGTACTTTTTATGTAGTTTATAAATATATAAATTTCATTTTTAAAAAATTGAAGATTTCATGAGCAAATTCTCGGTCAAACTCAAATTGTTTGACTCTTGAAAAGCGAAATGTGTCACATAAATTGGGACAGAGGAAGTATTGAAAATCGCTCCACATATTGTGATTTTAGTAAAAAATGACAGCGATTTTAGTGAATTTCTTTTGATTTTTTTTTTGGTGAAATGGCTGCTTGTCAGTGATGTGATGTTTGAAAAATTATTTAAAAAAAAATCTTTCACCAAAATTTTTAATGTGCCCTTTTGAAATTTTTGTCAAATATTTTTGCCCTTTAGGCTCCGAACTCCAACTATTCGTACATCGTAGGTCATGTCCAATCTCATAGAGTTGGGGTTGTTTGGTTATTTGCGTTTACAATCTAGTTATGTAACAATTAAAATACAAGACATGTTTCTCCGGTGAATAATAATAAAAGAGTTATTACGCATTTAATAAATACTAAAAGTGTTTATAAGTTAAAATTAATCAAAAGTATATATTGGTTATCCTCAACAAATATTTCATGACTAATTTGAAATACTCTTAGTAAAAATGTAATCGTAATTATCTATCTCTTCATTCTAGTTCTATTATTCATCCTTTAATTTTATATTTAAAATTTGTATATTTTTTAAGTAGCTTTAAGAACATTTCAATTATTTTAACAGAAGAAGTTTTTTTTTTTTTTGGAAGCTGCCACTACAACTTCTACCCTTCGGGTGAGTACTCTGTGGTGAACACTTTGTGCGCACTGGATAAACCCCCACTGTGTAATAGCTTGCAAACACGAAAAAAAAAGAAGATATATATTATCATGAGAGATTCGTTTAGTAGTTGCCTTCCCATCCATTAGGATTAAACTTCAGTCTTTTCGAATCAATTAACAATATAGTATTCAAAGTTGGATCAATATGATCCAAATTTGATTTTAACAAATTTAATTATACTCACTTGTTACACTTTTTAATCCATTAACTTATTCCATAAGCAGTGAAAGTGGCATTATATTTTCTACTATAATAAAATAATTTACACAGTTGCGTAAAAGTGAAGCATCTATGTGTTTTTATTGTTATAAATGCGAGGTCATTTCATCACCTAAGTTATACGAATTACGTCTCAATCACAAACTAGTTTTTATCACTTTATGGCATTCAAAAGCATCGAATATCGTAGCGTTTCCAGTGATGGAAAACGTGAAATGACTTTGGCAGAATTCAAGAGATGGTTGAAGAAATTCGATGAAAACAAGGATGGAAAGATTAGCAAAGAAGATCTCCGGGAGGCGGTCCGATCGAACGGAGGCTGGTTCCGCCGGATAAAGGTCCATCAGGCTGTTAAATCTGCTGATGTTAACGGCGATGGATCCATTGATGAGGATGAAATCATGAACCTCGCGGAGTTCGCGTTGAAGCACTTGGGTATTAGGATTGTGTCTTATTAATTTTCATGTTTGCATGTTTGTAACAATAACTAACTATTTCTGTTGGAGCTTCGATGGACAGAGTTATATTGATATATATATATATATATATGTGTGTGTGGCGTTTCAAGGTGGTCACTAGACAATTTCCAACATGTTGTACCACACAAACCAAAACATAAATACATAACAATATTGAATTAATTTTGTAATGATATAATAGTTAACAGTTCCTTAAACATGAGAAAAATTACTTCCCTAATTAAATAAACATAAAACAAGTTTCACACGTGTGTCCTGCCCATTACCACACCTCTTTTAACCCCACCTACGTAGCCCCCTCCACAACTCCATACCATGTAATAAGAAATTCACTTATTTTTTAGAAACAAAAGATTTTCCTTTCATACCGTACCCACCCTAACTACGTATCTAGATTTATTGAGTATGCAAGTAGCTAAAGTTTTCCTTTAGTTTCAACTTTTTATATTTGTGTACCCAAGGGTCTCTTCCTTTTTTTTGGCCACATCTTCTTTCATTTTCTCTGTTCATCAAAATTATTGAACAGAAGGAAATGAGTTCAGAAAGCTAGGCGAACAATTTCACTATAGGTATAGTTTGTTTTCAGCCGGCCCCATATCCCCCTTATTTTGGTATAGTTGGTGGCCGCGTTATTTTTTTGAAAAAGGTTTTCTTTCGTATTGTTGTTACTCTGATGCTATCGAGTTGGTTTTTGTTTAGTTTCATTGTATCTGTGAATGCAACTTGATCTAAAGTTCTCTTATATACCAGTACTTAAAAGTTCTGAGACAATTTTCTTCCATCAGCAGCATATAAAATAAACATAGAATTCCAATGTTGATGTATCCAGCGCGAAATCACTACCTTTAATAACCCTTTTGTCCTATGAAAAGTTTCTATTGGTGACCAAAATCTCTGCGGCTTCTTATGAACTACTACAACATTTTACAAAGTCCAACTCATTCGATCGTTATGGAACTTATTTGTAATTTCGTCCGAAAATTGTTTATATACATGAACGCAGAGCAAATGAGCAAAAAGCAACTATTGATGCATGCTAGTAACTTCCATGAGCAATATGTACAGTTACAGTGAAGCTGCCTTTGGTTAAGCCAAAGAATGAAGCTGTGTAGTTTAGAGTATGTAATTATTACCTCGTCTATATGCAAATAAAGTAGAAGGACATCAAAATTCAACAAAGGTTCGTATTGTGAGTCCACTCACAGGTGTTTTCTCTTTGCATGCGATGTGCAGATCACATTCTCACATAGTCAGCCTCCGTAAGCTGCACATATGAACAGACAAGACGGACGATCATTAAAATGAATGGAATGGTGAAAATGCTCTGATGCTCCACGTCAAGATAGCTAACTGTGAGGGGAACAATTGAAACTCGGTTATCACATATTAATATCTCTTTGCTCTATCAAATGCTAAACGGTCGAGTATAAAAAGGGGCAGCCCGGTGTACTAAGCTCGCTCTATGCGTGAGGTTTGGGGAAGGGCCGAACCACAAGAGTCTATAGTATGCAGCCTTACCTAGCATTTCTGCAAGAGGCTATTTCCACAGCTCGAACTTGTGACCTGGGGTCACATGGAAACAACTTTACCAGTTACGTCAAGGCTCTCCCCTTCTATATGGTCAAGTATCATCTATGTAAAAAAAGAAAAGCTAAGAAATCCAACCTGCTCACTGAGGACATGGGTGGAAACAAGACATTAACACAACCATGTAGACAGGAGTATGACATTGTATCTGTGTTGCGCTTTAGAACAATTTGACCCTGTACACCATCATAATAATATCATCAAAAAACTGCTACTTGCAAAAGGTCCTTTACAGTTGACTTTACATACCTTCGAATTGATGGTGAAGATTTTTCCTTCAGGTATTTCAACCTTGAGGTAGCAGATCTCGTCAGTGTCCCTGTTTCCAAAACCAGCATAAAACGGATTCCTATCATAAGGGAACAATGCCTTGATTTCCTGCAATTTGGAAGTCGATACTCAATATGTTAATTATCTATATCAATATTTTTTGCCAAAGCTCAGATGACCTAAGATGAATTGCTCAAAGTTAGTCACTAAAACGTCTACACAGCCCTAAAGAAGTTGCAAACATTATCATTCCAAGATTTTCTCTGGTAAATGGGGCGGGGGGGGATGAAGCACCAAAAGAGGAAGCGGTGTTGCGTTTATCGTGAGAGACGTTTCCCACTCCAAGTTATCATTTCAAGTTTTATCTTATTATACAATCCGTCTTGTGATTATTTATTATATTAATCACATCTCGATGTTTCGGCACAGCCATATTTTAAGCATAGGACACACCAAACAACCCAACTTCTCATCCACCTTAAACAGGAGTAAGAAGATGTAAGTTGTTTATTCCTTTAAATGACAAAAGCACTCTACCAGAAGCAGATCATCACTAGGTTGCAGCCATAGTCCAAGGCCTCCCCAGCCTCCGGCTTTGGCAGGCATGCAGAACTTCTTTGCTTACTATGCTAAAATACTATAACGGAAAAAAAAAAAATGAATCAAGAATTGACCTGTAAGCAAGAAATTTTGAATTCCTGGGGAGCTCTTTTAACCACTGCAAAAGATAAAAGAGTTAGATGCACCTTTCAATCATACTCCTAGCAAAATCCGAAGCACATCTTATTTAGTTCAAATATCTTACTAGTAAATCAGAACTGCAAGCACGGTAGTTGAAGTTGAAAAGCACAAGGAAATAGCACCTTTCACATTTTAGCTCATTCCCAAAAGCATGAAACTAGCAGTCCACTAAACTAATAATGTCTTATGCATTCTAAATGCTTAGTGCTGTTAATACAGTTTGAAGCAACGATCCTTCCTTTTCTATGCAAGGGATAAATAGGTTGTCTACGGCAGGACAGTTTCAAAGTGCAACAACTCGAGAATAATAAAGGACTTAAGAACGTGAGAGTGATGGAACAGTCAGAAAATTTCGAACAATAGTTGTTACCACTTCAGGATTAAGTTCCATGTTCGAAGCACTTGAACGAAAGACCAAGCATTCAAGCTAATAAAAACTGGAGCAGTAACTGAACAACTGGCACTATGGAGATGTTAAAATATGAGGTAGTGAGATTGGCGTAACAATGCAAATATGTTCAATAAAAATGAGTGGTAGTAAACAATTAGCACCAGCAAAAACTTACTTCTCCTTCAAAGATATTCCTGCATCACCAATTGAAAAATTATATAATGAAAGGAAGTGCAACATGCCACTATATATAAATTTCTAAAAGAAAAACAGATTTATATCAGCTTTTTATTCTACCCAGATGTTGTAGATGATTGTGTTTTATTCTACTTATCATGGTTCACACAAATACGGGAAAACAGAATATTACCAACTCAATTGGATATAGTTTGGAGCAATGAAGAATTAAAGGGAAAACTCTTTACAGAATAAAGAAAGGAACAACCTTCTCTATATAGAGAAAGAAAAAGCCCATCAGGAGATATGACAACTGGTCCTTCCGGTAATCCCTTTCCATCCTGCAATTATCAAAAACACAAAAGATGAAGTCAAACTAATGGATGAGGAGAAAAAGATTTGTACACTTAAGATAAAATACCTGCATAAGATTAAACAGGAATTGTCTAGTTAGATAGGCTTGTGAAATAGAACGTGCACTCAAGAAAAGCAATTGATAACCGTTCTCCTGCAGCAAGAAGACAAGATCATACCACTCTTATCCTACTATCAGAGGAAAACCAAACGATATATTTAAATAGAGTAAGTGTAGAAACATTTTGACCTTAGAAGTCATTGCAAAAACGCAAAATATGTGTTCCCGATATAATGAACATTCTTTTTTTTTACCAGTACAGTATAAAGACCACTCTTGAACTAAAGACCTGGATCTAGTAACAATTTGCTTGCCATAACTATGAAATTGGCAGCATACCTTCTCACGGTTAATCTGAATAAACATCCTAAAAAAGGGAGAAGAGAAAATGAATCAAGTCTACAAACCTTGATAGCCGATAAGAGATGTGCAACACCTGTCTGTGACCAATCCCTCCCCACCAAAGGCATGAACTGTCCTAGAACATCAGATCTGTTTAATTGAGAAAAACTATCACACATCAGGCAGAAACAAAGGAAAAATATGATCTACATTCATTATATATATATATATATATTAAACAACTCAAACAGAAGTCTAGCATTCTTGTTCACTAAGGAGCCAATAACCAAGAGGCGAACCAACATAAGTTCAATGAGGAGCAAAGGAAACCAGCATACAAAATTTTAGAGCAGGGAAATGACTAAAGGTAAGAAAGTTGCAATCAATCTGGAAAAGGAACATGTCACGTACGGTTTAAGCAAGTGCATAACAAGAAACAAAGAGAAAGGGGGCAAAAGTAGCTAGAAATGACAGTTGTTATCTGTTTCTATGCCATTTTGATGGAAACACACAACATAGAGTCATAGGGTTGGATTCTATCAAGAAGTCTTGCAGCTAGATTTAGCTGCTGCAAAAGTTAGAACATAGGAGCCAAACCAGACACATCAAATGTTTCATTGACTCGGCTAAATTTCATCCCGATTGGAGTCTAAAGACCAATGAAGAAGGGCCAGATCCTTCATTTCCAACCTTCTGATAACTATTAACTTCAAGTTGCACTGTCAGATAACCCCTATTTCCCTATAAAATGTTTCAAGGTCATATAGTATACACTATGGATGTGGTTGCAACGTATAAATGGTTGGCAATTTGCACCTCTCATAGTAATTACCCAGCTTGGTGTGAAAAAGATTGTCTTATATTCTTTGCCAAAATAGCATCCCCTGTCCTAGATGAAAAATCTTCTCTTCAACCATTAATTACTTTTTGAACACTACTATTATAGCTAAAAATATCAAAACAAAAGAAAAAGAATATTGCAAAAGTTAAAGAGGACCCACTTTCTATAGGTGCATAAAAAATAATAAATCCTAAGCTGATACTCTTATGCCTCATAAGTCTCACTTTTGACCGAACGTCGAAGCCATATTGGACATAAGATAACATGTAGCACTTCAAGATCTAGAAAGTAGATACTACACAACAATACTACCAGTTGGAGCTTTTTCCCCTCCAAAATATTGAAATAATTAAGAATATTGTGATTAAAGATCAACTCTTGAAAAGCATCAAATGACAATTTTTTGGGGGAAAAATCAAGAATAACAGAAATACTACTATGATATGAAATGCACTATTTGAAGGTTTCAGTTCCGGCATAGATCATAGAGGGAGAGAAGATGAGCAAGATGTATCTTAACAAAAGTATTTGCTTTCTCCATGAATCACAATCAATACCTAGTTTGATGGACTCAGGAATTGATAAATTTCAGCAATTATATCAAAGCTTGTAATCCTAATGTGCCTCAGAAGGGCAAAGAATCTCCTAATCATGTAAAGGATGGATCTTGAATTGAAGTCTTAGACAACTATAGGTCATTATCAGATTAAGTTCATAATTAGTTTATGACTGGAGTAGGCGGCATGGTGTGCAATGAGTGACATGAGCTTTTTCAGCATTGATTCTCGTAGTTTTTGAATTCATTTCTAGTTATATTACCATTGTGTGCAACTCTATGCAGCATTTAAGGGACAAAGTCGGTGGTAAACATAGAAAAAGCTCCAAGTTTGGGCTTCAAAGTTCTCTTTCGACAGTAGAAAAGATAAAAATCTCAACTTCATATCTATTTGTAAACCCACTTTTCTCTACAATTAATTATGTATAAACTCTACTCTTACTATCCCAAGACAAACTAAGAAAATCTAAAAGGGAAGAGTGGATACTGTTTGAACACTTCTAAGTGCATCATGTTAAGGTTCATCAATTTAGACCACCTTTCATCCAATTCTAAGAATTTCGGGCATGGAAATGAATCACAAAGCTAACTCTGAGAAGAAAGCAGCTTAGAGCCAAAAAGAAATGTAATCAGTAAAGTTGATATCAGTTCATGTAACAGAGAAATGTTGATACCTCTGACCTATACAATTAGATAACGGACCACCAATGCACTAATAAAAAATTGATAATTGTTACATTCACTATGATCAAAGTTGAACAAAATAGCAAGTTTTGGACACAACAGCACATAGAGAGGACAATAACGGCAACAATCTATATTAGAAAAGGAATTGATTTTACCTAGTAATTGTTCCATCAACATCCGAGATTACAATATTTGCGTCCCATCTCCACAAATATATACGTGCATCAACCTGAAATATACGAACCTCAGACAAATTATAAGCATGCATTTGCATACACACCAAAAAGAGATGTAATGAGAAGTGTCAGCAAATGACCTGCTGTTTCGAGCACGTGAATACAACCACATTCTTTCCCTCCTTCAGATTCAATGTTGCAAGCTGTTCAGATGTTCGAGTTGTTAAAGAATATACATTTTCCGTGTCCCGCTCCCTTAGGAAGTATGCCTGCCCTCTATTATCTAAATTCATACGAAAACCAGCTTCAACGCCATTGACACTTACATTAACCGCATTTTCTCTAGCCTTCAAAACCCCCTGAATCTTCCCAAATCGAACATACCAAGGAGTTGATTTCAAACTCCCATCTGGCTGCCTCACCACAATGATATCCACAGCACCACCAAATGGATTTAACGTCCCCGAAACACTACGTACCCCTCTACCTATGTAACTACCTATCCTCCCCATAGTACTCATTCTCTTATAACAACAACAACAACTACGCCTCTGTCCTAAACAATTCGAAGTCAGCTATATGAATCCTCACTACCCACGTTACTCCGTTTAAATCATCTAATGTCAATACATACAAGAAAATCTAACAAGCTTCCCACAAATAACAAACCCAATTCACCAAGATTGTATTTTTTTAGCTCATATGTTACAATTCATTGATCCCCTCAACCAAATCTTTAGATCTTTCCCATAAAAATCCAATCTTTTTACTTGTTTCCCAAATCTTTTTCTCTTGCTCACGTATTTGGATTCTAACAACAAATGATCAAAGAACATCAATTGAACAAGATTCAAACACAGATAAAAGAAGAAAAACTTAAAGAACATACATAAATTTGCTGAAACCCCAGCAAATCAAACATAAAAAATAGCAATAAAATGGGAGAAGAAATTGAATTTTTTTTCTCAGGCTCACATATTCTCTTTTAGTTTTTTATCAGAAATCAAGAAAACCAAAATCTAAAAGAGAATCATAGTTTCAGAACCAAACCGTCAAGAATATTTAACGTTGAAGAATTGTTTGGTGAAAGAGCATAGTATTTGGAGTATTTTATAAAATATAAAAATACAGAGTCTAATAAAACAACACCGCTATTGTGCCTAATATTTTTATTAGGTGATTATACAAATTACAAAGTCAGACTCGTATTTAGGTAATTTTACACATATATATCAAACGGGTGAGTAACCAATGAAAGAATATTGACCGAGTTAGTTGAATAGATGATTTTTGTCGGGGGTTTTAAAGTTTGAAATTCTTTATTTATTTTCTTATTCGAACTAATGCGCAATACTTATCAAGTTTGATGTGTTTATTTTTCTTATGTGATTTGTAAACTACTATACTGAAGTGAAGTTTATCTTCTGTCCACTTAAAGGCTAGAATTGCAAAATTTTTATCCTCGAAAATAAAATATAGTGAAATTTAAAGAAAGTATACTTGAGTCTTTTGAGAGGACACAAATTGAAGATAAAGAGGGATGACAAACGAAGCGAAGAGGTATAGAGTGAATTTTAGGTTATGTGGGTTTTAGGCTATACAAGTGCAAGACGGGTTAAAAATAGATATTTTTGCTAGGTAGAGTGGGGTAGGACGGATCGAAGTCTTTGCAAATTTATAAGTGTTTGTCTCGCACGGTTTGACAAAACAAGTGTGTATGCAGGGGCGGACCCACGTGTTGTCCAGGGGGTTCACCCGAACCCCCTCGGAAAAAAATTACACTGTATATATAAGGTTAATTTTCTGAATGTATGTGGATATATATATTTTGAACCCCCTCAATGACAAGGTGAAGGAGATAGCCTAGTGGCAACTACCTTCAATATTAAGCGTGACGTCCAGGGATCGAATCCCTGGGTTAGCGTTTTATTTTTTTAGTTTTTTCCTTTCAGTTTTTTTTTGTTTTTTTAGTTCCAGTTCCGATTTTCATGTTTTATTTTTAATAAAACGTGCTAAAATGTGGTGTTAAACCCAAAAAATTCAAGGGTCCCATACTCCCATTCCTAAAAATTGTACCTATAAGCTATATGCTACTACTTTTTTGAAATTTTATTTTGTTGGCTTATTTATACATTTATACTTTTATTTTTTGAACCCC
>JAJOOS010014330.1:0-13644 GCA_029582725.1 Solanum chiquidenum | reverse complement strand
TGCCGTACAAAAATCAAAAGAGTTTGAAACACCCTTCATGCATAACAACATATTCATTTATTTTCCATTATCTATTCTCAACGTTTCTGCCTCACGTGGTTCATTCGTACCAATCTTCATTACTTTTACGGTTCATACGTTATTGAAACATCTTTTATTTGTACAAATATGTACTCTATCAATAGTTTCACATGTTTAGAAGGGTTTTCGATCATTATCATATTTTTCTAATTTTTATTCTTTTTTTAATTTATTTTTACGGTTTTTTACTTTTTTACATCACATTTAAAAAACTAAAATTTATGAAATTATTGAATTTAAGGTTACTATATTTATTTGTGAATTTTTGGCATTAATTTTTTTGCTTTTTCCTATTTTTTATTAATTAATTACTCATATTTTAGTTTAACAAAAAAAATAAAAAATAAATTGTTCAAATTGTTGAATTTAAGGTTACTATATTTATTTGTGAATATTTGGCTTTAATTATATAATTTTTTTCATATTTTTCCTATTTTTTATTAATTAATTACTCATTTTCGAGATTTGCCAAAAATAATAAAAAAAATAAAAATTTATGAAATTGTTGAATTTAAGGTTTCTATATTAATTTCTGAATTTTTTGCGTTAATTTTATATTTTTATCATATTTTTCCTATTTTTTATTAATTAATTACTCATTTTTGGGATTACACCAAAAAAATAAAAATTTTAAAAAATTGTTGAAAACTAGATTTTTATATATGTTAAAGTTATTTGTAGAAGTTAATGTGTGTTTGTACCTTAGAACGTGCATATTTGGGTTGTACAAGTTCATTATGATTTTTTGGGAAAACATTACCTACTCGTCTAAGTCAGAATCCGCGCATCGGAAACAAGAGCTCCAAGAGGTCCACGACTTGGACCTCACATGAGGGCATCGACAAAGCGTTGTCGACCAATGGTAAGCGGCATCTGCGAAGGCATCCATCAGACGAAGCATGTGCGCATCTGGCGAACGACGTCGGCCAACGGCATGCAACATCAACCTAGGCCCGCACGCATCAGTCGTGGCGTGTGTGCATCGGCTGGGCGTAAACAGCCGTGGCGTGCACGTATCGGCCAACGACAGGCGACATTCGACCAAGGCCTGCACACTTCAACCTGGGGGTGTGCGCATCTTGCAAACAACGTCGACCAACGACAGTCAACCTCAGCCAAGGCCTGCACGCATCAGCCGTGGCGTGCGTATCGGCTGGGCATCACCGTCTCTGGCTTGCGCGCATCTGCCAACGGCAGGCGACATCGATCAAGGCATGCATGCATCAACTGTGGCTTGTGAACGTCTGGCAAATGACGTCGGCAAATGGCATGCACCATCAACCAAGACCTTCACACATTAGTCGTGGCGTGTGCGCATTGGCTGGGCGACATCATCTGTGACCTGCGCGCATCGGCCAACAAAAGGCGACATCTGCCATGGCTTGCACGCATCAACCATGGCGTGTATGCATCAACTGAGCGATATTGACCATGGCCTGCGTGAATCGGCCAGGCGACTTCGCCCAACGGCAGGCGACATTAGCCAAGATTTGCACGCATGGGACGTGGCATATGCGCATCTGGCAAACGACATCGGCCAACGGCATGCATCATCAGCCAAGACCTGCAAGCATCAGCCGTGGCGTGAGTGCTTCGGCTGGGAGTCACCGATCTTGACTTGCGCGCATCGGCAGATGACAGACAACATCGGCCAAGGACTGCACGTATCAATCGTTGTGTGTGCGCATCGATGGGAGACATCGACCATGGCCTGCGCGCATTGGCCAACCGCAGGCGACATCGGCCAAGGCTTGCACACATCAACCGTGGCGTGTGCACATCGGCTGGGCGACATGGGTCGTGGCTTACGCGCATCAGCCAACGAAAGGCAACATCGACTGAGGCCTACACGCATCAACCGTGGCGTCTGAGTATCGGCTGGGCGACATCGGTCATGACCTGCGCATCAACCCGGAGACGTCTGTCCAATGGCAGGCAGCATTGGCTAAGGCCTTCACGAATCTGATGTGGCATGTGCACTTCGGGCTAGCGATGTCGCCCAACAACGTGCGGCATCAACAAAGGCCTTCACGCATCAACTGTGGCATGTGTACATCGGATGGGCGACATCAGCGTCGACCAACGACAGGCGGCATCAACCAAGGCTTGCACGCATCTGACGTGGCATGTGCGCATCGGGCAAGCGACGTCGCCCAATGGCAGGCAACATTAGCCAAGTCCTGCCGGCATCAACTGTGGTGTGTTCGCATCGGCTAGGCGACATCGGCCAACGAAAGGCAACATCAACAGATTTTTACGCGCACATAACGAGGTATTTCCGCTTCAGGAAAGCGATGTCGGCCAACGACATGCGTCATCGACCAGGCGATATTGGTCGTGTTTTGCACACATTGGTTGTGGCCTGTGCACATCGCTCAGTCGACGTCGGTCGTGGACTGCCTGCATCGGCCTTGACCTGTGCACATCGCTCAGTCGTGGTCGGGTGTGGCCTGCCCACATCGCCCTTGGCCTGCACACATTAGTCAACCGACATCAGGCGTGGCTTGCCCGCTCTCCCTTGTCCTGAACACAATGGTCATTCGACGTCGGATGTAGCCTGCCCGCATCGCCTTTGTCCTGCACACAACGGTCAACCGACGTCAATCGTGTGCTACCACTATAGTCCTTGGCCTGCACACATCGGTCAGCCGACGTCGGACGTGGCATGCCAACATTGTCCGTAGCATGTACACATCGGTCTACCGACGTCAGATGTAGCCTGGCCGCATCGTCCGTGGCCTGCACACATCGGTCAGTCAACTTTGGAATTGGACTGCCAGCTTCATCCGTAGCCAGCACCCATCAATCTGCCGATGCCTGACGAGGCCTGGCCACATTATCCGTCCCCTAGGCGACTTGATCATCCAACGTCAGACGTGGCCTTCCCGCACCTCCTTTGGCCTGCAACAACAGTCAGCCGACATCGGACGTGGGCTTCCACTATAATCGTGGCCTGCACACATCGATCAACCGACGTCGGACGTGGGTAGCTACTATCGGGCGTAGCATGCAAACATCAGTTAGCCAACATCAGACGTGGCCTGGCCACAATGTCTGTGGCCTGCACACATCGGTCAGCCGACGTCGGACGTGTCCTGCCAATGTTGTATGTAGCCTGCACACATCGGTCTGCCGACGTCGGACGTGGCTTGCCCGCATCGTCTGTGGCTTGCATTTATTAGAGGAGAGAGGTCGCACGAGGCGAAATTGATCGAGGTCTAATCGACAACATGCGGAAGTCCATGCCGTACAAAAATGAAAAGAGTTTGAAACACCCTTCATGCATAACGACATATTCATCTATTTTCCATTATCTATTCTCAACGTGTCCGTCTCACGTGGTTCATTTGTACCAATCTTCATTACTTTTACGATTCGTACGATATTGAAACATCTTTTATTTGTACAAATATGTACTCTATCAATAGTTTCACATGTTTAGAAGTGTTTTCGATAATTTTTAATTTTTTCTGATTTTTATTCATTTTTTAAATTTATTTTTACGGTTTTTAATTTTTTAACTCACATTTTAAAAACTAAAATTGATGAAATTATTGAATTTAAGGTTACTATATTTATTTGTGAATTTTCGGTGTCATTTTTTAAATTTTTCATATTTTTTATTAATTAATTACTCATTTTTGAGTTTAACAAAAAAATTTAAAATTTAAAAAAATTTGTTCAAATTGTTGAATTTAAGGTTACTATATTTATTTCTGATTTTTTGGCGTTAATTATATATATTTTTTCATATTTTTATTTTTTTTAATTAATTAATTACTCATTTTCGGGATATGCCGAAAAAAATAAAAAAAATGTTTTTTATGACATTGTTGAATTTAAGGTTTCAATATTTATTTGTGATTTTTTGTCATTAATTTTATATTTTTATCATATTTTTCCTATTTTTTATTAATTAATTACTCATTTTTCGGGATTTACCGAAAAAATAAAGATAAAAAAAATTGTTGAAAACTTTATTTATAAATATATACATAAAAGTTATTTGTGGAAGTTAATGTGTGTTTGTTACTTAAAACCTGCATATTTGGGGTGTACATGTTCATTATGATTCTTTGAAAAAACGATTCCTATTCCTCTAAGTCAGAATACGCGCAAAGGAATCAAGAGCTCCAAGTAGGCAACGCATCGAAAGTGGCATGTGGGCATCGGGTAAGCGACTTCGACCAACGGTAGGAGGCATAAGCGAAGGCATGCACGCATCGGACGTGGCGTGTGCGCATCTGGCAAACGACGTTGTCCAACGGCATGCAACATCTACCAAGGCCTGCACACATCCACCGTGGCGTGTGCGCATCGGCTGGGCGTCACCGACGTGGCCAGCGCGCAACAGCCAACGACAAGTGACATCGGTCAATTTTGTACGCATCAACCGTGCCGAGTGCGCATTGTCTGGGCGACATCGGTCGTGGTCAGCACGCATCGTCTAGGCGACGTCGCCCAATGGCAGGCGGCATCAGCCAAGGCCAGAAAGCATCAGACGTGGCATGTGCGCATCAGGCAAACGACGTTGGACAACGACATGCAACATCATCCATGGCCTGCACGTATCAGTCGTGGCGTGTGCTCATCGGCTGGCCGTCACTGGCCATAGCCTACGCACATTAGGCAACGGCAGGCGACATCGGCCAAGGCCTGCACACATCAACTATGGTGCAAACGAATCTGGAAAACGACGTCGGCCAAAGGCATGCAACATCAGCCAAGGCCTACACACATCAGCCGTGGCGTGTGTGCATCCACTTAAGGACATCGGCCGTGGCCTGCACGCATCGGCCAACGACAGACGACATCGACCAAGGCCTGCACGCATCAACCGTGGCGTGTGCGCTTCGTCTGGGCGACATCGGTCGTGACCAGCGCGTATCGGCCAATGGTAGGCGACATCGACTAAGGCCTGCACGCATCAACCGTGGCATGAGCACATCGACAGGGCGACATTGGTCGTGGCCAGCGCATCGACCAGGAGACGTCGGCCCAACGACAGTCAACATCATCTATGGTCTTCACGGTTTTGATGTGGCATGTGCGCATCGGGTAAGCGAGGTTGCCCAACGGCGGGCGACATCAACCAAGCCTTCACACATCAACATTGACGTGTACGCATCGGATGGGCGTCATCGGCGTCGGCCAACGGTAGGCGGCATAAACCAAAATCTGCACGCATCTAACGTGGCATATGTGCATCGGGCAAGAGATGTCGTCCAATGGCATGCATCATCAATCAAGGCCTGCACACATCAACCATGGTGTGTGCGCATCTGCTGGGAGACATTGGCTGTGGACTTCGCGCATCGGCCAACTGCATGCGATATCATCCAAGGCCTACACGCATCAACCGTGGCGTGTGCACATCGGCTGGGCGACATCGGTCGTGGCATGTGCGCATCAGCCAATGGCAGGCGACATCGACCAACGCATGCACGCATCAACAGCGGCGTGTGCGCATCGGCTGGGCGACATCGGCCCAATGACAGGCAACATCATTTAAGGCCTTCACGCATATGACGTGACATGTGCGCATCGGGCAAACGACGTCGCCCAACAACGGCCGACATCAGCCAAGCCTTTATGCATCAGTAGTGGCGTGTACGCATCATATAGGCGATATAAGCGTCGGCCAACGGCAGGCGGCATAAGCCAAGACATGCACGCGTCTAACGTGGCATGTGCGCATTGGGCAAGCGATGTCAGCCAATCGCAGGCAATATCAGCCAAGGCTTGCATGCATCAGCCGTGGCGTGTTCACATAGGCTGGGCGATATCGATATCGGCCAATGGCAGGTGGCATCAGCAGAATTTTACACTCATCTAACGTGACTTGTGCGCTTCGAGCAAGTGACGTCGGTCAACAATAAGAGTCTTCAGGCGACATTGGTCGTGGATTGACCACATCGGTCGTGGCCTGTGCATATCGCCCAGAAGACGTCGGCCGTGGACAACCCACATTTCCCGTGGCTTGTGCACATCGCTCAGTCATCGTCAGGCGAGGCCTGCCTGCATCTCCCTTGGCCTGCACACATCGGTCAGCCGACGTCGGGTGTGGCCTGCCTGCATATCCCTTGGCCTGTACACAACGGTCAACCGACGTCGGACGTGGCCTTCCCATATCGCATATGGCCTGCACACAACGGTCAGCCGACGTCGGACGTGGGCTGCCACTATCGTCCTTGACCTGCATATATTTGTCGGCCGACGTCGGATGTGGGCTGCCACTATCGTCCTTGGCCAGCACACATCGGTCTGCCGACTTCGGACGTGGCCTGGCCGCATCGTTCGTGGCCTGCACATATCGGTTAGCCGACTTTGGAATTGTCCTGCTTGCTTCATCCTTAGCATGCACACATCGGTTTGCCAACATCGGACGTGGCCTGGCCACATTGTGTGTGGCTTGCACATATCGGTCAGCAGATGTCGGACGTGTCGTGGCAACATTTTATGTAGCCTGCGCACATCAGTCTGCCGACGTCGGACGTGGCTTGCCCACATCGTCTATGGCTTGCACTTGTTAGACGAGAGACGTCGCACGAGGCGATATTGATCGATGTCTAGTCGACAACATGCAGAAGTCCATGCCGTACAAAAATCAATATAGTTTGAAACACCCTTCATGCATAACAACATATTAATCTATTTTCCATTATCTATTCTCAACGTTTCCGCCTCACGTGGTTCATTTGTATCAATCTTCAGTGCCTTTACGGTTTGTAGGATATTGAAACATCTTTTATTTGTACAAATATGTACTCTATCAATAGTTTCACATGTTTAGAAGTGTTTTCGATCATTATCATATTTTTCTGCTTTTCATTCATTTTTTTAATTTGTTTTTACGGTTTTTTGTTTTTTTCATCACATTTTAAAAGCTAAAATTTATGAAATTATTGAATTTAAGGTCACTATATTTATTTGTAAATTTTTGGCATTAATTTTTTTACTTTTTCCTACTTTTTATTAACTAAGTACTCATTTTTGAGTTTAACGAAAAAATAAAAATAAAAATAAATTGTTCAAATTGTTGAATTTAAGGTTACTATATTTATCTGTGAATTTCCGGCGTTAATTATGTATATTTTTTTCATATTTTTCCTATTTTTTGTTAATTAATTACTCATTTTCTAGAATTGCCGAAAATAATAAAAATTAATTTTTTTTATGAAATTGTTGAATTTAAGGTTTCTATATTAATTTGTTAATTTGTTGGGTTAATTTTATATTTTTATCATATTTTTCCTATTTTTTATTAATTAATTACTCATTTTTAAGATTAAACGAAAAAAATAAAAAATTTAAAAAAATGTTGAAAACTATATTTTTATACATATAAAAGTTATTTGTGGAAGTTAATGTGTGTTTGTACCTTAGAACGTGCATATTTGGGTTGTACATGTTCATTATGGTTTTTTGGGAAAACAATACCTACTCGTCTAAGTCAAAATCCGCGAATCGGAATCAAGAGCTCCAAAAGAGCCACGAATCGGACCTCGCATGAGGCCATCGAGAAAGTGTTGTCGACCAACGGCAAGCGGTATCAGCGAAGGCATGCATCGGATGTGGCATGTGCGCATCTGGCAAACGACGTCGGCCAACGGCATGCAACATCAACCAAGGCCTGCACGCATCAGCCGTGGCGTGTGTGCATCGACTGGGCGACATCGGTCATGGCCCGCGCATCGGCTAGGCGACGTTGGCCCAATGACAGGCAACATCATCTAAGGCCCTCACGAATCTGACGTGACATGTGCGCATTGGGCAAGCGACGTCGCCTAACGACGGGCGACATTAGCCAAGCCTTCACGCATCAGCAGTGGCATGTACACCTCGGATGGGCGACATCATCTGTCAGCCAACGGCATGCGGCATAAGCCAAGACCTGCACGCATCTAACGTGGCATGTGCGCATCGGGCAAGCGATGTCGGCCAATGGCAGGCAACATCAGCCAAGGCCTGCACGCATCAGCCGTGGCGTGTTCGCATAGGCTGGGCGACATCGGTATCAGCCAACGGCAGGCAGCGTCACCAAAATTTTACACTCATCTGACGTGACCTGTGCGCTTCGAGCAAGCGAAGTCGGTCAACAACAAGAATCTTCAGGCGACATTGGTCGTGGATTGCCCACATTGGTCGTCACCTGTGCAAATCGCTCAGCGGATGCCGGCCGAGGACCGCCCGCATCCGCCGTGTCCTGTGCGCATCGCTCAGTCATCGTCGGGCGTGGCCTACCTGCATCTCCCTGGGTCTGCACACATCGATCAGCCGACGTCGGGCGTGGCCTACCCGCATATCCCTTGGCCTGCACACAACGGTTAACCAACGTTGGACGTGGCCTGCCCACATTGCCTATGGCCTGCACACAATGGTCAGCCGACGTGGGACATGGGCTGCCACTATCGTCCTTTGCCTGATCACATTGGTCAACCGACGTCGGACGTGGCATGCAAACATTGTCCGTAGCCCGTACACATCGGTCTGCCGACGTCGGACGTGGCCTGGCTGCATCGTGGCCTGCACATATCGGTCAACACACTTCGGAATTGGCCTGCTTGCTTCATCCGTAGCATGAACACATCAGTTTGCCAACATCGGACGTGGCCTGGCCATATTGTGTGTGGCTTGCACACATCGGTCAGCCGACGTCGGACGTGTCCTGCCAACATTGTATATAGCCTGCACATATCGGTCTGCCGACGTCGGATGTGGCCTGCCCGCATCGTTTGTGGCTTGCACTTGTTAGACGAGAGATGTCGCACGAGGCGATATTCATCGAGGTCTAGTCGACAACATGCGAAAATCCATGCCGTACAAAAATCAAAAGAGTTTGAAACACGCTTCATGCATAACAACATATTAATCTATTTTCCATTATCTATTCTCTATGTTTCCGCCTCACGTGGTTCATTTGTACCAATCTTCATTACTTTTACGGTTCGTACGATATTGAGACATCTTTTATTTGTACAAATATGTACTCTATCAATAGTTTCACATGTTTAGAAGTATTTTTGATCATTTTTATTTTTTTCTAATTTTTATTCATTTTTTAAATTTATTTTTACGGTTTTTTATTTTTTACGTCACATTTTGAAAACTAAAATTTATGAAATTATTGAATTTAAGGTTACTATATTTATTTGTAAATTTTTGGTGTTATTTTTTTATTTTTTCATATTTTTTCTATTTTTTATTAATTAATTACCCATTTTTTAGTTTAACTAAAAAAATAAAAACTAAAAAAAAATTATTCAAATTGTTGAATTTAAGGTTACTATATTTATTTGTGAAATTTTGGCGTTAATTATATTTTTTTTCCCATATTTTTCATATTTTTAATTAATTAATTACTCATTTTCATGATTTGCCAAAAAAAATAAAAATTAATTTTTTTATGAAATTGTTGAATTTAAGGTTCTATATTTATTTGAAAAAATGAGCATTTTTTTACCCAAAATAACAATAAGGGCATTTTTGGACCAAAGTATTGACGGAAAGGGCATTTTTGGACCAAACTACAAACGGAGGGCATTTTTGTTCCTTTCGCATAGTTTAAGGGCATTTTTGACCCTTTTCCCTTAATTAAATACACATTTTCGGGATTTACCGAAAAAATAAAGATTAATTTTTTTTTTTGAAAACTATATTTATATATATATACATAAAAGTTATTTGTAGAAGTTAATGTGTGTTTGTTACTTAAAACGTGCATATTTGGGGGGTACATGTTCATTATGATTCTCTGAAAAAACGATTCCTACTCCTCTAAGTTAGAATACGCGCAACGGAATCAAGAGCTCCAAGTAGGCCACGCATCGAAAGTTGCATGTGGGCATCGGCCAACGTCAGGCGGCATCATCGAAGGCATGCACGCATCGGACATAGCATGTGCACATCTGGCAAACGATGTTGTCCAACGGCATGCAACATCAGCCAATGCCTGCACGCATCCACCATGGCGTGTGCGCATCGACTGGGCGTCACCGACGTGGCCAGCGCGTAACGGCCAACGACAACCGACAGCGGGCAAGTTCTGCACGCATCAACCGTGGTGAGTGCGCATCGTCTGGGAAACATCGGTCGTGGTTTGCACGCATCGTCTAGGCGACGTCGCCCAATGGCTGGCGACATCAGCCAAGGCCAGCACGCATCGGACGTGGCATGTGCGCATCTGGCAAACAACGTTGGAGAATGACATGCAACATCATCCATGGCCTGCACGCATCAGTCGTGGCGTGTGTGCATCGGCTGGCTGTCACCGGCCATGGCCTACGCGCATCAACCAACGACAGGCGACATCGGCCAAGACCTGCACGCATCAACTGTGGCACAAACGCATCTGACAAACGACGTCGGCCAATGGCATACAACATCAGCCAAGGCCTGCACACATCAGCCGCGGAGTGTGTGCATCGGCTGTGGCCTGCGCGCATCGGCCAACGGCAGGCGACATCGACCAAGGCATGCACGCATCAATCGTGGCGTGTGCGCATCAACTGGGAGACACCGGTCGTGGCCTGAGCATCGGCCAGGCGACGTCGGCCAGGAGACGTCGGCCCAATGGCAGGCAACATCATCTAAGTCTTCACGCATCTGACGTGGCATGTGCGCATCGGGCAAGCGACGTCACCCAACGGCGGGCGACATCATCCAAGCTTTCACGCATTAGCAGTGGCGTGTACGTATCGGATGGTTGACATCGGCGTCGGCCAACGACAGGCGGTATAAGCCAAGGCCTGCATGCATCTAACGTGGCATGTGTGCATCGGGCAAGCGATATCGGCCAATGGCAGGCAACATCAGCCAAGGCCTGCACGCATCAGCCGTGGCATGTTCGCATAGGCTGGGCGACATCGGCATCAAGCAACGACAGCATCAACAGAATTTTACACTCATCTGACGTGACCTGTGCGCTTCGAGCAAGCGACGTCGGTCAACAACAAGAGTCATCAGGCGACACTGGTCGTGGATTGCCCACATCGGCCGCGGCCTGTGCACATCGCTCAGTGGACGTCGGTCGTGGACTGCCCGCATCGGTCGTGGCCTGTGCACATCATTCAGTCATCGTCGGGCGTTGCCTACCTACATCTCCTTTGGCCTGCACAAATTGGTCAACCGACGTCGGGCGTGGCCTGCCCGTATATCCCTTGGCCTGCACACAACGGTCAACCGACGTCGGATTTGGCCTGCCCACATCGCCTATGGCCTGCACACAACGGTCAACCGACGTCGTACGTGGGCTGCCACTATCGTCCTTGGCCTGCACACATTGGTCAGCCGACGTCGGACGTGACCTGCCAATATTTTCCGTAACCCGTACACATCAGTCTGCCGACGTCGGACTTGGCCTGGCCGCATCGTTCGTGGCCTGCACACATCGATCAGCGGACTTCAGAACTGGCCTGCCAGCATCATCCGTAGACTACGCCCATCGGTCTTCCGACGTCGAATGTTGACTGTACATATTGTCCGTGGCCTGCACAACTCGATCACCCAACGTCAGACGTGGCCCACCCACACCGTCTTTGGCCTGCAACAACAGTCAGTCGACATCAGACGTGGGCTTCCACTATAGTCGTGGCCTGAACACATCGATCAGCCGACGTCAGACGTGGGCTGCTACTATCGTCTGTAGCATGCACATATCAGTTTCACAAAGTCGAACGTGGCCTGGCCGCATTGTCTGTGGCCTGCACACATCGGTCAGCCGACGTCGGACGTGTCCTTACAGCATCGCCCGTAGCCTGCACACATCAGTCTGTCAACGTCGGACGTGGCCTGCCCGCATCTTCTGTGTCTTGCACTTGTTAGACGAGAGACGTCGCACTAGGCGACCATGATCGAGGTCTAGGCGACAACATGCGGATGTCAATGGCGTACAAAAATCAAAATAGTTTGAAACACCCTTCATGCATAACAACATATTCATCTATTTTCCATTATCTATTCTCAACTTTTCCGCCTCACGTGGTTCATTCGTACCAATCTTCATTACTTTTATGGTTCGTACGATATTGAAACATCTTTTATTTGTACAAATATGTACTCTATCAATAGTTTCACATGTTTAGAAGTGTTTTCGATCATTATCATATTTTTCCAATTTTTATTCATTTTTTTATTGTTTTTTACTGTTTTTTATATTTTTACGTCACATTTTAAAAACTAAAATTTATGAAATTATTGAATTTAAGGTTACTATATTTGTTTGTGATTTGTTTGCGTTAATTTTTTATTTTTTCATAGTTTTCCTATTTTTTATTAATTAATTACCCATTTTTGAGTTTAACGAAAAAAATAAAAATAAAATAAATTGTTCAAATCGTTGAATTTAAGGTTACTATATTTATTTGTGAATTTTTTGCGTTAATTATATATATTTTTCATATTTTTCCTCTTTTTTTAATTAATTCCTCATTTTCGAGATTTTCCGAGGTCTGCACGCATCCATCGTGGCGTGTGCGCATAGGTTGGGCGTCACTGACGTGGCCAGCGCGCATCGGCCAACGAGAAGCGACACCGGCCAAGTTCTGCACACATCAACTGTGGCGAGTGCACATCGTCTGGGCGACTTAGGTCGTGGTCTGCACACATCGTCTAGGCGAGGTCGCCCAATGACAGGCGGCATCAGCCAAGGCCTTCACGCATCAGACGTGGCATGTGCACAATTGGCAAACAACGTCAGATAACGACATGCAACATCATCCATGGCCTGCATGCATCAATCCTGGCGTGTGCGAATCGGCTGGCCATTATCGGCCGTGACCTGCGCGCATCAGCCAACGGCAAGCGACATCGGCCAAGGCCTGCACGTATCAACTGTGAAGTAAACGCATCTGGAAAATGACGTCGGCCAACGGCATGCAACATCAGCCAAGGCCTGCACACATCAGCCGTGGCGTGTGCATATCGGCTTAACGACATCGGCTGTGGCATGCGCGCATCGGCCAATGGCAGGCGACATCGACCATGGACTGCACGCATCAACCGTGGTGTGTGCGCATCGTCTGGGCGACATCGGTCGTGGCCTGCACGTATCTGCCAACGTTTCCGATTTTCCATTATCCATTCTCAACGTTTCCGCTTCACGTGGTTCATTCCTACCAATCTTCATTACTTTTATGGTTCGTACGATATTGAAACATCATTTATTTGTACAATTATGTACTCTATCAATAGTTTCACTTGTTTAGAAGTGTTTTCTATCGTTATCATATTTTTCCTATTTTTATTCATTTTTTAAATTTATTTTTATGGTTTTTTATTTTTTTTACGTCACATTTTAAAAACTAAAATTTATGAAATTATTTAGTTTAAGGTTAGTATATTTATTTGTGAATTTTTGGCGTTAATATTTTTATTTTTTTCTATTTTTTATTAATTAATTACTCATTTTTTAGTTTAACGAAAAAAATTAAAATAAAAATAAATTGTTCAAATTGTTGAATTTAAAGTTACAATATTTATTTGTGACTTTTTGGCGTTAATTGTATATTTTTTTTCATATTTTTCATATTTTTATTAATTAATTACAGATTTTCGAGATTTGCC
>JAJOOS010014329.1:0-10394 GCA_029582725.1 Solanum chiquidenum | reverse complement strand
AGTTTGAATGTGTGGATGTAAATAAGTTTTTTTATTCCGCACTATTTTCATTATTGAATGCAATGAATGACTATGTGGCTTGTATAAGACCCCTTCGGGGTTGAATACGCCATGTTACGACTAGGGGGTACTCTCGGGTCGTGACATATATGAACTTGGATAAACCTTCCCTCATGAGCTACCTTTTGGGGTTGAGTTAGGCTCAGGTCCCATATCTTAACAGAATAAAGATGAGTTTTTCACCTCAAACTTTATTCGATATGTGTATGAACCGAAAGAAATAGTTTGTCCGTCTAAAGTAATCTGAAGTATTTGCATCTTGTTTTCTTCTTTAAATCTGTCCAAAAATAATTGATAGTTCATCACTTCTTCTTGGATTTGTTGGATCTTGATAAAGTTGTTGACACTGTCATATGATTTTGTTTTATCAGTCACATCGTTAGGTGCCCTTAAACAAATTTCTCACTCACCTTACCATTCCAATTATATACGTTGTCTTTCATGTGTCTTCTTTTTGTATTTGATGCTTCTTCTTTGTTGTCTAGATGAAAGACCCCCTCTTTAGCCACCTTATCAAAGCATATATCCAACACATTGCCTTAAGAATTAATTAATCAAAAAAGTATCTATTTGGAAATTATGATTGAATTCTATTATAACAGTTGTATGAGATAAAATTTGATTTTAACAGCATAAATGACTTAACTATAAGATAACTAAAGCAACGATTTGAGTCTCTTAACTTTTTTTGGGAGTCCATTTCTTTCCTATGTATTATACTCCCTCCGTCCCATTTTATACTGTAAATAGCTGAACCACAATACTTGTCATTTTATAAAATTTATGCATAAATTATCATATTTTGCGTATTATACCTTTAATAGAATAGTTAATTAATCTTGTTATTTATTAATAAAATTGACTTAAGAAAACATTAAATAAGAGTAGAAGGATAAAATTACATTATTTCTTAATGCAAGTGCAAAGTAAAAATGTGACATATAAAATGGGACGGAGGGAGTAATATTTAGTACCCATTATTATTCATATAATATATTTATCTTCTTCTTTTTTCACTGTTCTTATTCTTTTATTATTATTAAATAAATTGTATTTAGCAAATAAATTTCACTCAAAGAAGTTGGCATATGAATCTCATTCTGTCAAATGAGCTTTATAAATTGCATTCATCAGTGAGATTTTATCACTTTCACCAAGTGCACAAAACAGTTTTGGTTTTTTAGATAGGTTCAAAATAGTCTCTTAAAGATGCATTAAATAATTTTGATTCTTTGAGTTTGTTAAAATTAACTCTTTTAGTTTTTGATAAATGATTAATAATTTATGATTGTTAGATTTGACGAAAACAATGAGGAAAAATAAGAAGGTTTAACCGTAGATATTAAGAAAGTACCTAAAATATGCAGCACAAAAAACATATCAGAGTATTTTCGACAGAGTCTTTGTTGTGTGTGTAAGGGTGGACATGGTATGGTATATACCGAATTATCATACCATATCAAAAAAATTAATATCATGGTTTTGATATTATGGTATTTAATTTGGTATGACATATGGTATACATTTTAATTTTTTTGGTATTCGATACGGTATTTGCTATTTAGAAATAATATACCGAAATATCAAATATCATATCAAAGTATATAGTTACTTAAATAACACACACACACACACACACACACACATATATATATATATATTATTAAAATACTAACAGATATGCAACCTAGTCTTAGTATAAACTAATTAATGTTTAGAAGTTGAAACTTTGACTATTCTATTTTAATTGAAATGTATTTGAAATGAAATTTATTAACAAAAGGAGTTGTTTGTACTTTATTTTGAATATATATTTCTACATGTGTAATGTGTTAGTATGATACAATTGGGACCGTCGAAGTCATAATACTCTATTATATGAGTATATATTAGTCAAAATTGAACAAATTATGGCTACCGATTTATCATACATAGAATACTGAAATCGAACTTTAAAATACCAAACTAAATTAGTATGATAATGATATAATGTTTTAAAAATCGAATACCAAAATTACGATATCGAAGCTTTAAAATATCATATCATACCATGCCCACCCCTAATTGTGTGCTTATAAAAAGATTAAAATTTGTCCTTTTAAGTGTCTTTTTTAAGATTTCAAACATTGCCGTAAGCAGAAGCGTAACACTATTTTGATATTATTATATAAACTTATCAAACTATTCTTGAATCAAATTTTATTATTCTAATTTTATATTATATTTTTTTTATTGAAAATTCGCATTATTGATATTTTTACTTCATAAGCTATATATACAACAAAATTTCCTTGAAAAGAAATTGTTAGAAAAAATTAATTATAAAATAATAATTAATGACTTTGTATCTAAAATAAATTAAAAATATAAACTTTTAATAAAAATATATATTACGATATTTCTTTTTTTAAACGGAACATTATATTATCTGTTTGGCTAAGGACCAAAACTGTTAATCAACATATGGACGAATCTAAGGTGACGATGAATTGAACACATATTTCACTTGTTATAATTAAGATGTTTTAAATTTAAATACACATGAAATTTAAGATCTAAATATTAGTTAATTAAGATTTTAAAAAAAAATTATATAAAATTTATCTTTATTTAAAAGTTATATAATAATTTAAAAAATCATATTAAATACTACTAATTAATCTAACATAATACTCCCTCTTTTTAGATTTACTTGTCAAATTTTTCTATTTTTACTTGTCATTTTTGACAAACCAAGAAAGTACAATTTTTTCCCTTCTTATTATATTCTCAATTTATTAACTTTAAATTAATATCTTTAAAAAATATAGTGAGTAAATATGTTTGAAACCTATCAATTACTAAGTGTAAAATAATAAATTCATTATATTAATTATTATTTTATTAATAGATATGTCAAGTCAAAATTAAACAAGTAATCCGAAGAAGTGAAATATAAAAGAATATTTTAAAAAGATTATATGATGGAGGATAATATCAATGATAATGGCGGTCGAAATATGCGGTATCCAACATTGATGGTGTCAAATAAAAGTACTCTTTATAATAATTAATATCGTAGATTTATCATTTTATCTCTATTAATTGATAGAATATTAAAATTAATTTACTCATTAAAGAGGGGTTCTACCTTTTTCAAAAATATTAACTCTCTAAATAAATTGAGGGTATAATATGTAAAAAAAAATACTCCCTCTATCCCTAGTTACTTGTCCACTTTTGAATTGACACACATAATAAGAAAACAATGATTGATATACTGAGTTTATTATTGTACCCATAATAATTATGAAGTTGATGAATTAAAAACTTAAGATTTTCAAGAAGTTTTACATTTTCCAAAGTAATTAATTGAGGGTATAATAGGTAAAAAAAATTGTTCTTTCTTGATTTGTCAAAATGGACAAGAAATTAGGGACAACTAAAAAAAAATAATGAACAAGTAATTAGAAACAGATGGAGTATTATCTTTTCTTGAAAAATGACAAAAAAAAAGGACAAGTAAAATGTCAAAATTGGACAAGTTAAAGAGGACAGAGAGAGTAGTAATCAGATTGATAGTGAGCGTTAGCGATGACCGCTAATAATTATGATAGATAAATCATTCAAGTAGTGATTTAGTAGTCAATGAAGTGATTGAGAATCATGAAGTTACGAGTTTAATTTTTAAGTGGAGACAAAAAATATTTGATAATTCTTCCTATTTAGCCTAGCTAGTCATAGTGGATAGAGTTACTTGATACTTGTTTGCTAATGGAAAGTGGCATATATTGTGTGAAATTTAGTCAAGATGCACGAAATCTAAAATTTGTTGGGTTCGAAAGTAATTGACGCGTTATGCGGAAGCTTACAATTGCAAATCATATGGTTGATAAATCAGACGACAAATAAAAACATACTAAAGATATATTATTAATATGATTTGGTCAAGCGACTTACATATTGAAAACTGATATTAAAAAATAGCATAAATATGTTTAGGAGAAAATCTCCCATATTCTATTGTGTTTTGGTATGAGAATATAAATCTTCAATTTATTTATAGGATTCCATTTTTTTTTATAAGGAAAGAATAAACCAAATATGGAAGAAAAATATATTTTCCTTTCATGAAAAATAAAAAACATTTATGGTAATATTTTGTCTTTTTTTTAAAGAAAAAATAAACTTCAAATAAAATAAGAAAATGAAGCCAAAATCCTAACAAAATTACGATAGATAAAGACAATTTTTTTTTTTTTTATCCAAATTGTGCTCATGGCTCAAGTGTTCCAACCAACTTAAGAAACACATGAATGTTTTGTTAAACTAAATTCCAGTTTTGAGAGATGAAGAAAATTTGTACTACACTTTGGTTACAATTTTTTGTTGTAATTATAGTTGCTAAGAGAATACCAACAACATTGGATGGACCATTTAAGCCACTAACTCATAGATTTGATCCTTTATTGCATAAAGGAAGTGATGATTTGCCAATGGATCATCCAAGGCTTAAGAGGAATGTAACTTCATTTTTTCCAGAACAAATTGCTCTTGCTTGGTCAACTTCTTCATCTTCAATGTGGATTTCTTGGATCACTGGTATATCATCTTGTTACTCTTCTATATTTTGTGTTTTTTTGAAGAAAAATATTTGGGGTGGGGGGTAAGGGCTTACTTGTAAGGTAAAATGAAAAACTGAAAGTTTAAGTTTAGGTACTCAATCGACTGAGTTATTGAGATTTCCCTTTTATGTTTAATTTTGTTTCTTTGAGTAGCTACTTTTTTGAAGAGAAGTAATGTCTAGCTCTTCAATCCTGTTCACATCACTTAATTGCTAGTCGGGTAGTGGCAGTGGCAGATCCAGTGTTTTAAGCTAGTAATTTTTGCTCATATCATGTATACTTATTATTCCTTTCAAACAAAAATTGTTTGAATGATTTGATTTTGCACGGAGTTTAAGAAAGTATTAGTGTGAAAAGTTAGAATTAAAGAGTTACAAAAAAGGTAAAGAGACCATCTTTTTTGAAGTGATTAAAAAGAAAAGTCGGACAAACAAATTAAGATCAAGAAAGTAAAATAACTTGAGATTACTAATTTGTTATATAAACTTCAAATCATAGGGGAATATTCCCAGATCAAGGAACAATGTATACAAATTCGAATAGTATCTTAGGGGAATATTCCAAGATCAAGGAATTGTATACAAATTCAGATATCACTATTTTCACTTAGATGGATTTAATTGGTCAAATTTCAAAGTACTCAGGGGTCGTTTGATAGGGTGTATAAGAATAATACTAAATATAATGTATTAGTAATGTTTGTATTAGTTATGCTTGCACTAATTATGCAGAGATTATTTCTTATGCATTGTTTGGTTTGGTGTGTTATAAATAACATGCATTGCATAATTTTTTAAAGAAATATATTTATTTACAAAGATACCCTCCACAATTATGGTGGAAAAGATATAAAAAAAAAAGGTTTCAAGGAGTAATTGGGTCTTTAACCATTCTAATTCATGCATTAAAGCCCCTTGCATTACTAATAGGTGTTAGTTATATATTGATTGAAAAAGACTACTAAACAAGGTACTAGTAATACACAAAGCTAATACATACATTATTTTATCTAATACACTCTGCCACACGACCCCTTAATGAGTTAACCGTTAATACATGTAATAGTGTTTATGCAATCTGGTTACTTAAAGTAAATTTAAGGTAAATGTTTTGATCTAAACATGTAAGAGGGTGGATAAACTGCTAGAACCTCGAGGTGAATTTTGAATCTGCTAAACCACTTAGCCAACCTCTAGTCTTGTGTTCAGGGGATTCAAAATCTATATATTATTTTGTGTAGATTTTTTTAGTTGTATTTTGTTTTAGTACTATTTTGTTCCTGTTTGTTGTTTTTGTTACTATTTATTGTCTATTGTACTTTCATTATGCCTTTTCCAAGACTGATTTTGCCTTGAGTCGGGGATGTATCAAAAGCAACCTCTCTACCTCAGCACTGAGATTGAGATAAGGTCTGCGTACACTCTACCCTCTTCAAACCACACTAAGTGGAACTATACTAGGTATGTTGTTGTTGGGATTCGGATGAACACCCTCGCCCCCTCCTAGATCCTCCCTGACTGGAGCATGTACACATTTTACACTGTCATTACATACAACTTAGATTTATTAATGTTTGTTGTATGGTTGCTTTTGGCTTTTTGGTTCTGGAATGGTTGTATGCTATTTTCCTTTTATGTTGGTTTCCTTTGGTCAAGTTCTATTATATTCTTTCCATGGGTTTTAAGAGATCTTAGATCAAGATGTAGACCAATTGCAATATAGGAATTGTGTTGAAGTTGTTATAAAGTAGTTTGTGATTGCTTTTAGGTGAAGCTCAGATTGGTCTAAATGTGACTCCACACGATCCGAAAACAGTGGCGAGTGAAGTATGGTATGGGAAGGAAAGTGAGAAGTACACAATGAAGCAAAATGGAGTTTCAGTTGTTTACAGTCAATTGTATCCCTTTGAAGGGCTATGGAACTACACTTCTGGCATCATTCATCATGTGAAGATTGATGGTAAGGTTATCTGCATCGAGTCGCTTCATATGTTCCCTTGGCTCACTTGTCTTCTGTTTCTGTTTTCCTGATTCAAACTGAGATCCATATGTCGATGAAAAGAACACATCTTTGCAAATGTTTTCACTATTCTTAATTCTGTTAGTATACTGGAAGCTGAATATATGTGTACATGGCTCTGGTTGCCTCTGAATTACGAGTCTTTGACGTGTAGGATTAACAAAATGATGTATATGTTGCAATGAAGTTTCTTTTTCTTTTCTTCTGTAGGTCTTGAACCTGAAACAAAGTATTACTACAAGTGTGGTGATAGTTCTTTAGCAGCAATGAGTGATGAACTTGAATTTGAGACCTTTCCATTGCCTGCACCTAACAAGTATCCACGACGAATAGCAGTTGTTGGTGACTTAGGTCTTACAAGCAATACAACCACAACAATTGATCATCTCATAATGAATGATCCTTCCATGATATTGATGGTTGGAGATTTAACTTACGCAAATCAATACCTTACCACTGGTGGTAAAGGAGCTTCATGCTATTCTTGTCAGTTTCCAGATGCACCGATAAGAGAAACATTTCAACCTCGATGGGATGGATGGGGAAGGTCATCTATTCTTTTCCTCACATAACTAATCTCCTTAGTCTTTTAAAACTTTTTAGCTCTATGCAATTGTCTGTTTCAAATGTTGTAACACTTATTCTTTAGATGGTTTTGGTGTACTGAGATTCACATTGAATGTTACTAATAATGTATTATCGTTCGAGGTTCTTGAAAATTAATTCAATAGTTAACGAAAATTTACACAAGGCACAAATAAGGACTTAGGATATATAGATTCTTCTCGAGTGTAATAGTGACATGTTGTAATTCAATGTTGATTGATGAAAACCATATACAATCATGTTCACAGTTTTTTGCTTAAGATAACTCCTTGACATTGTCAACGGGGTTGACTAACATAATGAAGTCATATTTCTGAATTCACAGTGTAGGACTAGAGCAACTAAATGAAGGGTCGATAAAAATGACAATTGTGCCTCAATCTCAAGAAAGTTAGAGTCATCTATACAAATCCTCACTTTCCATGTCATCCATCAAAGTCTTGAAAGAAAAAATTTCAAAGTATCAGCTACCAACAAGTACAAGTGTAGCTAAATGTAGGATTACCTAAAAGAAAATCAGATATTCTTACTTGCACCCCTTGATTAGGGACGACCAGACTACGTAAATTAGTGTAATTAGTGAAAATGTTGAACATGACCCATAGCAATCTCAGAATCTCTTGCACCATCCATTGACCTTTGATTGATGTTAGCAGATCCAATTATAATGTATGCGTCATCAATTTCAAGAAAGAACAAAAGACGCAAACATTAGTTTGATCAAAATGATCAATAGAGATAAAATTGGTACTCCCTCCGTTTCTATTTGCTTGTCTGGTTTCTAATTTGACACAGAGTTTAAGAAAGTAAACAAGACTTGAATCTTGTGGTCTTAAGCTAAAGATGTGTAGAATGTACCACTTAACATGTCGTGAAAAGTTAGAATTGAAGAGTTGACAGAAAAGGAAGAGGCATTCTTTGTGAAACGGATTAAAAAGGAAAGTAAGACAAAAAAAATTGAAATTGTTTACTCACTGATCATCATTTTTGGATGAACGTAAATTATAAAGCGTCTATATTCTTGAGCTCTTGCATAATTAGTATCAGAAACTGGTTTCTAAGGAGGTTTGTATTCTCCAGGCTTTTCGACTTCGCGGTTTCCAAGACAGAAGAATGTCAAGTACTCTCTAGGATCAACAATAGTATTTCCCTTGGTCTTAATGGCATTGCATATGTCTGTGTACATCATTTCCATTGTCTTTTTTCGCCAGTCTAGAATTGCCTGAACAGAATCACTTTCTGGTATACCTTCTGGCCACATCGGAAGAACAATGTAGACCGTAAATCTCTCCTCTGCTTGAATCTTGCTCATAATCTTGAGTGAGATCTCCTTTGGGATAAAGATGCAAAGCTCCGATGTCCTCGAGCTTGATATCATTTGCAGGCTTCCAACCATAGCAACTTCCAATAAAGTATTGGTTTTCAATGTAAATGAAATTCTTAGCTCGACGAATGGCACTAATGTATGCATCGTGGATACTTTGATCAATGACGACGTTTTATCCAGTAACAAGGCCTACCTCAGAAGCTTCTTCGGGGTTTACAGGGAAGTCAGTAACAATGCCACCATCAATAGACCGAAATATTTGAACATTCTAGGTTTCTCTATCCCTTGATGTTGTAACTTCCGTTGGACGAATAATAAATTTATCAAGCTCATTCATTGAGTAGATAAATTTATTTCCAATATGCTTCCTCCACCTTTGCTCAAAAATATACAAGACATCCCACACAACAGGCCCTTCTAGCCTATAATGAATGTCATGCCAAGGCTCTCTTGGACCACCTTTCGCGATTGAAGATCCTGGAAAGCTAGGCTGATAAAAATCTTGCTTATGTATTGTGTCCAATGTCCTGAATAATGAGTGATCTCGAGTATCATATCGACCATCAGAAAGATCAATACCACCAAGACTTACTATCATCCTTTTATGTGACATTCCTCTTGGAATTTCAATGTCTACAACGATTGTCTTTTGATGATGAGTAAACAGTGTACCAACTTGAAACCCCTGAATCAGTGCCTTTCCACTTTCTTGATCATGAGTTGACATTGGTCCATCTCTTTTTACTACCTCATCTGAAGTTATATTATCCCAAACTAGCAATAGAACATTAACTCATTCACTTGCTTTCTTTTTCAGGAGCTCCTCGAGAGTAAGTTCTCCGCCTACCTTTGGCCTTTTTGGATTTCTTATCAAGGTAATTTTTGTATACACTGACTAGCCGGATATGTAAATCACATGCTTTGCATTGTTGATTGCATAAAAAATGTCTTCCCAACATCTCTGAGGTTTGAAAAGTCCTTGTGACTTGATATAATTTCTGATATCGTCTGAAATGTCTGCATCGGAGTTAAGTGTAACTTGACACCCCTGTCTCTCCTTGAAAAACGTATACAGGACTCCTCCAAATGTAGGGGATGTAATGCCTCTAGACCAATTACTGTCTTGCTTTACGCATTACTGTCTTCTAACTCTTGAACTAAATTCTTGATCCATTTTAATTTGTCATTCACCTTTTCTCTCTTTTTTCTGTTTGTTGCAATAACTCACTATAGGCTTTTTCCATGGAACTTGCTTAAACCATGGCTATTATTTGGTTATGCGCTTCATTTGATCTGTTCCTTCAAACTTTTGACAGGAAATATTTCATTTTCTCCATGCTTCCTTCCTCCCTTTTGTGTTGACGGGGAAGTCCATAGAGCTAGTGAAAATTCTCAAGCAGAGATAGATAAATATAGCTTGTGTCCAAGAGACTAGATGGGTAGGTTCCAAGGCTCGAGGGATAGAAATGGAGTGGGTATTTTAGTAGACGGGGATTTGAGGGGGCAAGTGGTGGAGGTTAGGAGGATCAATGATAGGTTGATGACGATTAAGCTAGTCATTGGAGGATGTACTTTGAGTGTTATTAGTGCTTATGCACCTCAAGTGGCATTTTTGAAATGTCAATACTTAGTTATTAGTGCTTATGCACCTCAAGATCATATATTTCATGTTTAACAAACTTTGGCAGCTACATATTCTCCTCTGCTGCTGACTTTCCTTTATCAGGTATTTTTGAAATGTCAATACTTAGTTACTTGTGAGAAGTTTAGGTCCAAAC
>JAJOOS010014328.1:0-11062 GCA_029582725.1 Solanum chiquidenum | reverse complement strand
AACAACACCTATCATAACTGAAATTTCAGCCTTAGTGAAAGGGCTAAGAGTGGCTAAACTACACAATCTAACACCGATAGAAATATCCATAGATTGCAAACAGAGGCGTATCTAGGATTTTGGCAAGATGGGTGCATGATTATCAAAAATTGCATCTTAAATATAAATTTGACTTTAAAGTTCTTAATATGAACCATTGAACTTTCAAAATTATAGGTGCAAAATATATAATACCACTAGTTTTAAATTTTAATGCAGACATTTGATTTAATTATATAAAAAATTTACAGTGCTAAATTTTTTAGGAATTTTCAATGTAACACTTAAATTTTTTGAAAAATTTAAGGAAAAACAACAAAAAACAAATTAGTTGAAACGTCAAAAGTGTAACCGATAACCACTTGGAGAGGTGCTACTCAAAAAGACAAGATAGATATAAGATTTTAACTTTTATCCTCACTTAGAGAGGTGCACACAATCATCATCGTATTATTATATGATACTTTAAATGTGGTTCACACATCTATATTTAAATATTTTTCTTTAAAATATAACACTAATATATATGATCTAGAGAGGAGAGCATGGGTTCACGTGATCCAATATCTAAAAGGTGATCATCCGTCATACTCTAATATATTATCTGATTGCAGGGATATAATCAAACAGCTGGGGAGGCCTCCGGTGCAGCATAGCATCGAGACGAGAACAAAGTGGCGGATATTCTAGCTAAGGAGGGTGCGAAGTTGAAGAAGACCAATTCTATTTTGATATTATCAGTTCCACCCTTGTTTGCAGTAAATTATCTAGAAGCAGACAAGGCTGGAACTCTTTTTGTTAGGCGTTTATCGCCCGCTAGTATAAATACTAAGTGTAATCAGGCTCCTCCCCTAACTACGCATGATAGCTATAACCATGTGATGCCACTATCTTGTACTGATGCATATTAATATATAATATATTATTATCGTTTTGTACCAAAAAAAAAACTAGTTCTCAGTAGGTATCATAGGTCAATCGAGCTTAAGTAGTTATTATATCGAATAAATAATGCTAAAGAAATCTTGCAAAGAAGAAAAGACTCCCCGATTTAATAGCAATATAATAACAAAGAGAACGACAATGGGATATAAGATACAATATATGCAGCGCAATGCAATGACCAATGGTAATATCGGCATACACTCTCCATATTGGATGTTGAGTGGTGTGACCTATGATAGACTCGCGATATCCATATACCTGTCCAAAAGGTGGTACATTTTCCTCATGTCCAGCATCTTACCGCAGACTAAATCAATAAAAGATTAGTACATTTTATTTTTACAAAAAAACAGTGTTTTCAATGGTACAATCCTTTGATCCTTGATTATGCTTGATCATAATCATAAAGTGAATTCAAATGCAACATGGATAATTCTCAATTCAGAAGCAGAGCTACGTACATATTTTTTCTCAATTTAGAAGAGTGTACGTATATATATATATATGTATATATATATATATATATATATATAGATATAGATATTCTAGGGGTTTTTATGTAGATGAGTTATGGTAATCTCTAGGATATTATTGTGTACAAATTCTTATAGTTTTCGTGGAGATCTTTTTAGTTTCTTGAAATTGTTTCAACAATATTGTTCTTGTAAGTATATATGATTTTTTTAAGGATCCTGTTGTTGATGTTACAAAATATGAGTAGATAAACCCTTTACTGCGCGAGGTTGTGAACTCAACTCTAGTGTAGCGTTCGTAATTTTGGGTTTATTGGTATTTGATTGTTTCTCTTTTGTTGTTGGTGGATGGCTACAAACATTAACCTAAACCATATTTCTACCCTCGTTTATAGATGTGTAGAAATAAGTTGAATTTACTTAGCATATATATACTGATCATTCTTAATAATAACTCGTATATTTGAGAAAATTATTTTGCGATAAATTATTACGAAATAATTAAGTAATGTTACAGAGATCAAGTGCATATATATGTAGATAACTCTATATGTATTTGCATAAATTTGAAATATTCAGAGTCCATTATTGGCTTTTGCTCCAACTCACCCGAAGCCATCAAGATTCAAACAAAAATATGCAAATCACTCCTAAAAACACGTTACAAACCAATTGAAACTCTCAAAACACCGATCAGAGAGGACCTCCAAGCACATTGTTGATCGTGATCAATCCTTAATCTTTAAATTAACTACTATTTAACTTAAGTATATGAATCACCCCCAGCCCCCTTGGACTCGTCTAAATTAAACCATCCATTTAAGTTCAAAATCACCCTCCGAACCTCCAAGAACTTTTAAATCTCAATTTTGAGCTTGTTTACCTCAAATATTGGCTTTGGTCAACTATTAAATTTCCAAATTATAACCTTATTTAGTAAATATTATTTTAGATCAAATTTTCAATAAATGAGCATGATTCATGAATACTTTATTTTGATTAATTAAATTGACCAATGAACATTAATTAATTATTTAGTTTTTATATGTTGGTCTAATTCATACTTTCAAAGCTAACAACTCTCAAATGTAAAATAAGAAGAAAAATGTGATTTATGTATTGATTTTGTGAAATAACAAATATTAAGAAAAATATAATTTTAATAAGGACGACATATAAATAGGAATAGAGATTATTTAAGAGAGGAGTCTGGACCATGCTCGATGTTGTCTACTTGACTCTGTTAGATTAAATTGTCCGCACATGTCTTTGAGCCCCACCATGAAGTATATTATTGTCTTGATGTCACTATCAATATTGCCTGATGAGTTTACTGCAATTTTCAGAACATCAATCTCAGTGTGGATTCATTAGCAAATATATTAAACAAAGTACCCTCACCCTCCAAATCAATCAAAATGATACATACTAACTTGTATGGACGCTTAGCCACATATAGCTCAGGGTGGCGAATCGAACACGCTTCATCGAAAAATTATAGTACGAAATATATAGGTCAAAAATTATTTTTCACATATATATATATTAAATCTTGGATATTCTTAACAAAATTTCTGACTCCGCAAAAATCATTTAAATAAAATTATAACCAAATTTCTGACTTCGCAAAAATCATTTAAATAAAATTATAAAAAAGAGATGGGGCATTCCGGGAATCGAACTCGGGACCTCTCGCACCCGAAGCGAGAATCATACCACTAGACCAAATGCCCACGATGCATCTATTTGCTTGAAAGATTTATAAATCCTTATTATCTTTTATAACTACCGTTTCACCAAGTATTTTTGTGGTTTTGTAACAAGGAATCTTCTCTTTATTCCCTTATCTTTATTGTTGGGATAAAGAATATATAGTTGATCCACATTTAAGTATTATGATTGTTGAAAAGCTTATTATGTGTTTGCAACAAATTTTAAAGTGAGAAAATATATTGGAATCACAAAAAAAATATGAAGAAACATAAATATTTTATGGGGAAAATGACAAATATACCCCCGAACTATCGTAAATGCTATCTAAATACCCTTTGTTATACTTTTAGGACACTCATGTCCTTAACGTCTATTTTTTGAAGTGTATATACCATTTGGACTAATGGAGGGACACGTGTCATGATCTTAACGGCCTATGTAAAATTTATTTATTTATTATCCATTATTAAAAAATTGACCCGATTAATTAAAAACTTACCCAAATAATTTAAGACCCGCACTAAATTATAACCCCAAACTCCCAATAGACTATTTTCTCGGTTTGGTTAGAGGTTTTTTATAGTTAAATATCATATTAATTGCTATCCTAATTTAATATGATTCTCGTCAACAAAGAACTTTGGAGTTTTCTCAGTTGATGGAATTGAGATTGATTTTTTATGGGTTACGGAGTGCCTTCTTGGCCGCCGCCACTGTTGAAGCGTTGTAAAGAGAGCTAGAGGTATGCTCGCCGGAGCTATTGGAACAACGTTGAGAGAGAGATGGGTGCGTGGTAGCCAAAGGGTTGCGGCCTCGTTGGTTTTTCCGAATCGATGGATGTTGGGTTTGGTAGCAGTTAAAGGTGGCATTGTTTGTGGAACTTCACCGGAGAAGATGGAGTCGCGATGGTGGTGTGTTTTAACTGGTTCATGCAGTCTTTGGTTGTTGGAACTTGAGAAGAAAGGGAAAATTAGATTTATTGGGTGTGGGTCTAAAAATTATTTGGTGGATTTTTATTTATTCGGGTCAATTTTTTAATTGTGGGTAAAAAATCACTAAAATTTGGATAGGCTATTAAGATCGTGACACGTATCTTTCCGTTAGTGCAAGGAGTATATACACTTCAAAAATTAGACGGTAAGGGCATTAGTGTCCTAAAGTATAACAAAGGATATTTACATACCATTTATGATAGTTCCGAGGTATATTTGTCTTTTTCTCATATTTTATTGATAAATTGTGCACGTACAAATCTGTTCATCTCTTGATTCTTCTCTCTCTTAAACTTTCTTCATGATTCGAGAATCATGGTGACGTATTTCTCGAATTAGGATGTTATGGACTTGATCTCCGTGCTTGAAGGGTCGTTAGTGTCGTATTTCTTGAACAAGGATGATTTGGACTTGATCTTCATGATTAAAGGGTCGTTAGTGACATATTTCTTGAACTGACCGGGGTGATTTGGACTTGATCACCATGAAAGAATTTGTGTTTGTGGATCTTCTTGAAGTATTTGATTATCAAGAAAGTCCAGCATATTTTTATCTCTTTATGAATATTTCATGAATTTGCGAAATATTCAAGTTGACTTTTTAAGGGAATATATTACCCTTTATATAGACATGAGCTAGGATTTCGGGTAGAGCAGCCTCCAAAAATCCTTACTGAAATCGAATACATCTTGTAAAGTTTCAACTAAAATTGAACGAGTCTTGTATTGTCCTACAAAATTTCAATGTCTACTTTGTGGATGTTCATAACTCTTCAAGTTGTAATTTTAATTATTTTTTCTATTATACATGTTGGTATATAATTTTCACACTTCTATAACTTCTTCTTTTTTTCCTTTGAAATCCACCTTGAGGTGGCGAAAGGTTTGACATTGACCCCCACCTTGTCTATTATCAAACCAAAAATAAAATACATGAAGTAGGGAGATATAAAACCAAACCTCATTATAATAACTAATAAGTTGGATAAATCAACTCTTTAGAAGGGAAACAGGCAATTTCTGTTGCCCACCTGCAAATATAAACCAATCAATTCAATTCATATCATATACAACCAGCCCAATAAACAATATAACGTAAACACACAACATATACAACATCAAACTTAAATCAATCTTCAAAACTAAAGAAATCACAATACAATAACTTAGAAAGTGTTTTAAAATTGTGTTTCAAAAGAGACCTAAACTAGGGAGTGACATCTACAAAATCATCCTCCTCCTCCTCAGTGTCGTCGTCGGTGTCCTCGTGAGCCGAAGTAGTAGGTCGACGAGCGAGGTTCATCACTTGTTCTTTGATTTGCTGAACGGTCTCACTCATGCTTTGTTGTTCAGCTACTCTTCTCCGCTCCGACTCTGCCAGTGCCGATGTAAGCGGTGCTATTTGAGCCGACATAGCAGTAATATGAACACCGTCAAGTGCCTCGACTTGACGTGACGATCCAATACCTTTTAAGCCCAACTGGAGTCTTCTTACATCGTTTCGAGAGCCTCGACCATAGACTCTACCCTTGTGTGTCCCCCCTATCACTTTCTCTGTCCAAATTTGGGTTGACAATTCAGGTGTCATTTCGACCGAACTATCCAGATTCTCAGCGACATACTGATGAAACTCATTCTGCATATTAAATATATAAATTGACGTCAATATATATACATATCATAAATATATTCACTATTAATATATATTATTCATATTAAATAACTTACAAAAGCTCGTTCGGCCCTTTCCTCAACCCACTCATCCGGATCCGACTCATTTTCTTTCTTCTTCACATGAGTCTTCTTGAAAACCTCCGGTTCAATGGGAGTGCGCCCCAATTCTTTTTTCTATAAATAAAAACTGAAATTTATAACGATATATATATATATATATGAATCAACTAATTATTTATTTAAAAGTTTGAATTAGAACTTACCATCTCTCTTGTAATTGTTCCAACTGTCTTTGCACCTTCGATGTGCAACGAGCCACCCTTAAGACTGCCTCTAGCCTCTTTGGCTTGTTCGGAAATTGCCTTAAACTTTTCTATGTTCCAATATGCACGCAAATCATCAAAAACATAAGGCAACATCCAACCCGGACGTTGATCAGAGTCCCAAACTTTCTTTAGCCAGCTAGATAGTCTCGTGGATGCCCTCCTCTCAAATGTGGTCGCAATGACCAAATTGTACCTAGACTCCCAAGTACACATAGTCTGGAAAAAAATTGAATAGCGTTAATTAGATCGATAATTAAAAAAAAGTAAAGTATACTAAAATTATTAAACTTAACTAAAAAATGTATACCTTAAATTCATTAACATCGCCTGGCGTATACTGTTTGGAATCTCGCTCCAAGAGTGATAAGCCTGTGTGTAAAGTCTTCTAACACGGTCTTTTAAAGCTCGGGCAACATCCTTTGCAGGATGCCACCTGCAAAACACATAAAAAAATATGTTAGTTCATGAATAATATATTAAAGTATAAGAAATAAATAAAATAAAATAAAACATAGATAACAAAACAAATTACGATGATCCATACGGCTCAATCATAACTCTACCAAGTTTGTCCTTCTGTCCAGGAGCTGGAGCAAGCATCGCAGCATCTGGTGTAGCACTAGGTACATCTGTAGATGAAGGTGATACACTAGCATGCACAAAACACTGAGTCAATGGAGGCATACCGGCCATAGCATTCGACTGCTCGTTACTAGAATCTTCAATCCTCATGGCAGATAACTGAGGAGATGTACCTGTGGGAGATGGAGTACCATACGATATCCTACCTACCGATAAGGGTCGTGGTCAATGAATTGCCTGTAAAGGTAGGTCCTGGTAGCACCGTGGAGGCAATGCCTGTGAAGTAGAGGAAGCACCGACTGGTCAACGATAATTAGGATAATATTTCCATGGATCCACCGTACCAAACGCTACATCAAATAAATGAGTATCATGACTGATGCTCTCTAGCATAGAAGAAATAGATTCTGGAATATCCTCAGGATCTATGGGTCTCCTAGCTGACTTCTTCTTTTTAGTCTTATTAGTCTGGCTAACTCAAAGATGCTCGCGATGTCTATCATTGTCACCGCCTGATGACATTTGTATGCAAATTTGCATGTATAATATATATAAATCATAAATTAAATAAAAGTAACAAAATACACTAACTTACATATATTATATATACATTCTACACTATTCTTCCTCGCTTGTTTCAATTCCATCATTCTCCCATTCTTCCTCCTCAGTTATTTCATTTTCATTATCATCTCATTCTTCGTCATCAAATGATTCATTTTCCTCATTCTCGGATATTTCTTCCTCAACATTCATTATCTCATCATCAGATACTTCTTCTAATGTGTTGAGGATGTTGTAGTGTAGTTTCCAATTCAACATCAACTTGTTGTTGAACAATTGCAACATCATTTTGATACACCACATCTAAGACATTGTCAATTTCAATTCTTTCCACAGGTTTAATTTTCATAACAACCCACCAATCAGCTTTGTCTCTATGCAATGGATATGGAGCGTAATACAGTTGTTTAGCATTTTGTGCAATAATAAAAGGATCATAACTTATGTATTTCCTGGTGTGCTTAACTTCAATTATATTATGTTGATGGTCCACCTTTGTGCCTCTATGTGATGGGTCAAACAACTCACACCGAAACAATGCAATCTTCTTCTTAGGCCAACCTGAATACCTCACTTCAATAATCTCTTGAATGACACCATAATATTCAATAGTTTGACCAGTACCATCAGCATTACCTTGTATGTAGACACTGCTATTATTTGTTTTCTTGTTCTTAGAAACTTCTTCAGTTTGAAACTTAAAACCATTGACACAATACTTATTCATTGTCAGTACTTGCGATTCAGGTCCAAGTGTTACTTCTTTCACTAATTGCAAATGTTGGGCACTTGAGTATTCATCGTAAACCTACGTGATTGTTATTTCAAGTAATATAATTTAGTATAACATGAATATCTTATTAAATACTTAGTGATTGCACACTTACATCGTTTGTTAGCCATTTGGAAAAATTTGTATAGATGGCTTCATTACCCCATGTGTTTACGAACAAGCTGATCATTTTACATTCAAGTATTTCGTTAGTTAATGAACACTTATTAGTATGTAATTTGATAACATATTTTTAACACTTACTTGAGATATGGTTGAATCTCTGGGCAATTAAGCAAAATATGTGTCAGAGCTGATTGCATTTCCATATCAGTGAAGCCTCACTTTCCACGCTTTTTAGATCCTCAACTATTTTGATTAAAAATTGATATCGGTGGAAATAAAGGATCAATATCGCCTTCATCATTGCGATTGGTCCTGTTTCTCCTACGTGACACATCATCACCAAAGTAATAAGAATAAAAATCATTAGTTTCTCTCCCAATTTGACCTTGAACAACTGATCCTTCGACCCTTCCCCTTTGCTTAATTGTTTGCTTGGAACTGCCAATTTTTCTGCATGTTTATATGTATATATATGTTAATAAAAGACTTGGTGAATATATATAACTTAGTGAATATTTCAAATGATACATCCATCTTGTTTGAACCGGACCTCCGAGATGGGCCTCTTGTACAAGGTGAATTGGAAGATACTTCATCACATCAAAGAAACCACATGAAAATATCTTCTCCAACTTAGTAGTAGTAACAAGAATATTTTCCTCCATCCTGTCTAAACTACTCTCCAACAACTTTTCAGAACACAAATCTTTAAAAAAAAGACTTATCTCTATGATTGGTTTCCATATCCTTTCGGATAGATGGCTAAAAGCGATAGGAATTAAAGTTTCCATGAACACATGACAATCATGACTTTTCATACCTATCAATTTTCCTTCATTCATATCTGCCCGCTTTCCTAAATTCGAAGCTAGCCCTCCGGCATCCTCAAATTTTTAACCCACTCAATAATTTCACATTTCTCATCCAATGTGAATGAAAAGCTGGCTTTGGACTTAACTATTTTACCATTCTGTAATTCTTGCAGACATAACTCTTTTCTCCTACAATATTCCTTTATGTCCATTCTAGCTTTTGGATTGTCTTTTGTCTTACCCTTAACATCCATCGTTGTATTAAATAAATTGTCAAAATAATTTTTTTCAATGTGCATCACATCAAGATTATGTCGTAGTAGATCCTTCCAATACGGCAACTCCCAAAATATGCTTTATTTGATCCAATTATGTTCAACACCATATCCAGGAAGTCTAGAAGGTGAAACTTTTGTAACTTTAGGTAATTGAGATACTCTCTCCCAAATTTAATGACTCGTGAGTAATGGAGGTGGGGGGTCACTTTCAACCTTATTTTTTCTAAATGCATTTTTCATCTTTCCAAACTCATGGTCCATTGGCAAGAACTGGCGATGACAATCAAACCTTGTATTTTTTCTGTCATGCTTTAAAGTGAATGCCTTACTATTTTCCATGCAATACGGGCATGCTAGCTTTTCAGCTGTAATCCAGCCAGACAACATCCCGTATGCAGGAAAATTATTAATAGTCCACATTAAAGAAGCACGCATAATGAAATTTTGCTTAGTTGATATATCATAAGTCAAAACGCCTTCAAACCACAATTGTTTGAGCTCATTTATCAATGGTTGTAGATAGACATCAATCAAACTTTTTGGATTACGGGGACCTGGAATAACACAACTTAGAAAGATGTAGGGACTGATCATGCACATTTCAGGAGAAAGATTATACGAAGTAAGAAATATCGGCCAGCATGAATAAGGCGAAGCAGCATTAGAGAATGGTGTGAAGCCATCTACACATAACCCCAATCAAATATTTCTTGGTTCACTAGAAAAATCAGGATATACATTATCAAAATGCTTTCATGTTTCACCATCAGATGGATGAGACAAGACACCCGGCGACCTTCTATATTCAGGATGTCATCTCATATGTGGGGCTGACCTCATTGATGCATACATCCTTTTTAACCTAGGAATAAGAGGTAGATAATGCATCGCCTTAACTAGGACCATCTTTCCAGCAGGAGTCCTCTTATAACGAGCATGTCCACAAAACTTACAATTTTCTAATTCACTATCAGTCTTGTAAAACAACATGCAGCCATTAACACAACAATGAACTCTATCATACGTCAATTCTAACTTGGAAACCAAACGCTTTGCCTGATAAAAGTTCTTAGGTATGTTAAACTTCAGATTAACTAGTTCACCCAAATTATTAATCATTGAGTCCTTAGACGCATTAGGAACATTCCAATCTGATTTAATATTCATTAATCTAACCGCAACTGACGAGGCAGAATGCAGACTCCTTTCACATAATGGATGACTAGACTCTTCTAATTGATCATAGAAGCGTCTTGCTTCTTCATTAGGAGCTTCATCAAAATATTGTTCGGGTTCCATCTCACCTTGAACCCCGAAAGCATCATTGATCATTTCATGAACCCTATCATGTTCAATCCTAATTTGGCCATGTGTTGCAAGCATATTCTATTCATCCACAGGTATCGAATTATAAAACATACCATTCAATCCATCTTTTTCTCCGTGATCAACCCATACAAAATATCTAGGCTTAAATCCATTACGGTACAAATGAACCATGACTGTATCTGGGGTAAAAAAATTTAAGCACTTACATGCACTACAAGGACACCTAACCAATCCATTATTTTTGAAAATGTCCAAGCGTAATTGTATGTTCAATAAAATCTCTAACACCGTTAATAAACTCAGGTTTCAAACCAGCACCAGTTTCATAATGCATATTATACATCCACAAACGATGATCCATCTACAAAAATATAGATATTCAATTATATTATAAATTAAATTTAATAATAATTTTACTACATTAATTAATTGTTAATA
>JAJOOS010014327.1:0-17584 GCA_029582725.1 Solanum chiquidenum | reverse complement strand
TAATTTTTTTAGGAATTTTCAACGTAACACACTTGAAAATTTTGAAAGAATTAACGAAAAAACAAAAGAAAAATTAGTTGAAACGCCAAAAGTGTAACCGATAAACACCTGAAGAGGTGTTACTCAAAAATAGAAGATAGATATAAGATTTAAATTTATCCTCACTTAGAAAGGTGCACCCGATCATCACCATCATATTATTATATGATACTTTGAACGTGGGTTCACACATCTATATTTCAATATTTTTTAAAAATATAACACTATTATATATAATTTAGAGAGGGGAGCATGGGTTCACGTGAACCCACAGCAGCCCCTCTGGATACGCCCCTGTGTAATATACCAAACTTGAATTGTGTGTGATGGTTGAAGTCCATTCACCTATCAAAATTCTCGAGTTCAAGCTCCTGAAATAGAAAAAACATGTTAAAAGCACAATCCACAAAATAGGTCCTATAATATGCAAATTCAAATTTAATCCTGACAAAAAAAAATATACATGTAAATTATATACCAATAACACATTACAGCTTGTAAAATTATGGTATTGTCATGACACCTATTACATATTTATGACAATTATATATGGGTGGTTTTATATTAGTATATAGTTATTATTACTAGTTAAAAGGGAGGCAGCAAGTGGTACACCTAATCACTCAAGCTTTAAGGACTACTTCTTAGAAGCATAGTGGTAGTTGACGCACAAATAATTATTCGTTGTAAGAGACTTTGAAGCAAAATATAAAGGTAGTACGTCACATCAAATTAATAAATTTGAGATTACGAAGATACGGTTCAAATCTCAGCTGAATCAAAATATTAAATATATTTAATGAGATAATGACTATATAAGTAAGTTGATCGAAATATCACAATTATCTCAAAAAAAAAACATAAAAACTACATCTCATGAATCAACTTTTACATACATGAATTTTAGGTTGCGTGTGTATATATTTGTGTGTGTAGAGATCGAGAGTGAGTGAGACTAATTTTTGGACTCTTACCCCTTCATCATTTGATTCGTTTTTTGTTTATGGACTAATTATAAAATTATGTATAAATGTGTCAAATAATCCTTGTTATATTTATCTGTTTTCCCCAGTTTATTTAGTACTATTTTTTTTTCGTTTGCTCCATAATATTTCACCAAATGAGCATCCAATGATGTGGCTAAGTGATTATAATAAAATGAGTTGAGAATCACCAAATCTTCCGATGGACCTACGTTTGTAGGTATGCGTGATTCATCAATATTTTTATAACTACTACAAATTTAACATGAGCATCCACCATCACAAAAAGTCCAAATGTTGCAGATTTATGTTAAAATAGGAGTCCAGTACTCATTGCCTTGAAATCCTAATTGATTCATTACTGATCGATGAGGTTTCGAATTCAAATTTCAAGAGAGATAACATTTATATTAGATGATTTTGTTCATCCGTTAATTAAGTTTTGATAAGTAAAGTTATTATATATGTGTTGGTGAAAGATAAAATATACTCCATAATATTGATTCACCAAATGAAAAATAATACTATAGTCTATATATATAGCATTGTGTTGTGGCCTCAGCCTCTCAATTCTCAACCAAAGAAAGTGAAAAGAGAGAGATACATATAAGCCCCAATATTTCAGATCTGTGACAGAAGAATTGAAGTATAGAATATTGTCTTTAAAAGGACACCCTTGAACATGCACCCCAAAAATATTTACTTCTATAAGAAGATATGAACAAAGAGAAGCAAACTCTATAAGTAGCAAAAGGACAAAAGGCACACACAAAAAAAGGTGGGTGGAGCGGGAGCGTAAGCCGTAGCAGATTCAGAACATTCACTAAAATTTAAATGTGAAATCATAAAATATATTTTAAACCCCTAAATCTCTAAAACAATTTCTAATCTTACGTAATTTGTTACGAAGAGGATTTAGATGAACATTCTTCCGCCCCTCAGATCCAACCGGGGGAGGGGGGGATAGTAGTTACTAGTATTAATTAATTAGTTACTAATAGTTTCTGGTGTTATGGACCACAAAAGTGAGATACGTGATATAATTAGTGTTAGTTAATTATACACTTAAAACCTATAATATGTAATTGCCACTAGCTAAGCTAGTGATAAGTGTAAATTATATTTTGCATTATTTAATCAATGATTGGCATAATAATTATTTGAGTGGTTTAATTTATAATCTATAGCACGTGGCTCATTTGACAGATGTAAACTACTACTAAACTTTATGATTATGGATTCTTCTTATTATTCTTCTGCATAATTTCTCTAATTATATATCATGCTCCTTTTGCTTTTTTCCTTTTGTAAGATGCCTAATGGATAAAGTTGCAGTCCTAGTAATTTTTTTCAAGATAAATAGTATTTAATTTGCTTTAATTTAACAATATTTACTATTAAGTGACGGTCATTAGTCTAATCAATGCATGTTTGCTTTATGATTATGGTTTTAACAAGTGCATGACTACTAAAATTTTTGTTACGCTGATTAGTTTGGAATTTTTTTAAAATATAAATCCCCTGAGTTTGTAAGTAATTTAGTATGTAATAAATATTTTAGATAGATCCCCGACTATATTTGGATCGCGTACTGCAGAGCCCATTTAGGGGTGACGCTTCCAACGAGATTTTCTCTATACCTAGAGCTAGAACCTGAGATCTCTAGTTAAGTGTGAAGCAGTTCCACCACTGCACCACAACACATGTTGGTGAATTTAAGAGTCTTTGATAACTTATAAAACAATGTAAACAAATTAAGTATTTTTTTAAGAGCGATGTGATATTACTAATACTAGTTCGGATCTTACTAATAACACGCTTTTAGACGATTGGCGTGCATAATCAAATTCGTTAGCTCATAATTAATATGTTGTAACAACTCTAATTAATGATGATTAGTTATTTCTCTACTATTTTTTTTTTATAAATATATTTTCCAACTATACTATAGAATATAAAATCAAAGTTATGAAATGGTCAGTAGTAAACGGACAACAAAGGCATAATGTGCACGGAATCTCCTTTTAATTTGCAATTACCTAATATATTTCTTGCTTTTCAACTTTCAAGTTAGGCACCCAATCTCTGTTTGTTACATTTCCTTTTAATTTTCCCATCGACTAATTGTTACTCAAAAGTTTGTGTTACCTAACTCTTAGTGTTCTCAAATCAATGTACCTAGAGACAGAATTAGAATTTCAACTTTATGAGTTTTGAATTTTAGAAATGACGATTTCAACTTTATATTTTCAGTTAGATTTTATGTATTACCGATTCGATTAATAAATTTCTAAACATTAAATCAATAAGATGTTTATATCGCTTTTTGATTAATCGATTAGATGACTTTAATGATTCTCTATTTTCAATTTAGCCTATAAGAAATATTATTCTAAAAATAATTATATCTCTTATTTTTATTTGTTGTTCATATCTCTTAATAATGAGTTATTTTTTTATTTTTAAAAAAAGTAATTTATAAACATAAAATATTGTTCAAAAAATATTTGTATATAAGTTGAACAACAATCGTGTGTTTGATAACAACACCCTAACGGGATCCCAATTTGTTGCAGAACCAAATCGTAGTGCACTGTTAGACTACATTTGTTATTAATTATTCAAATACAATAAATATTTTCGTCCTTATTAAAAATATTTATATTTTAAAAGTTTATTTTTTAATTTTATTCATAATAGTAATTATTCTTCAACATTATAAAAATCTTAAATATGGGAAATGACATACAAACAAAGTAAGTAAATATTTAATTAAAAAAATATATATTTTAAGACACAAATACAAAAATCCTCAATGTAAATATAAACCTGACAAGTATTTTGAAACGGGAAAAGTATTTTCAAATGTTTATTTTCCTTCCTTACCGACCAAAGCAAAGCTGTTCACATACTTTTTTCACTTTAAATTAATACTTCATAGTGGAAGATATACGTATTGAAAATTAAAATGAATATTTGGAAGTAATAAAATATAGTATTAAACTTGTGGTTTCAATTAATTATTTAAATGGCCTATGTACTACTGCCAAACTAACAGAATAAATAGGTACATAAGTCCTTTTCTAGCGAGAGGGACTAAAATTCATTTTTATCGGAATTAAAAAAAAATGGAAAAGAGTTAGAGAGACTTGAATTTAATTTAATTTATTTCATTTTCCCTGTTTTTTTGTTTTTGTTGAAAAAAATAATATTTCAAATGTCAAATATAGACACGTCACTGTCTAATTTTCAAAATGTCAACCATTGTTGTGTTAAAATTAATACTAGCAATCGTCTTTGTTTCTTCTTCTTAATTTAAAGAATAAAGAATATCAAATGTCTATTTCGTGTAAGCTTTATAATCAATTGATTAATTAATAAATAAAACAGCGTCAAAATAAGCAGCTAAATATGACAAAGAATAAAGAAGATTGCAGATATTTTTAAAGACAATTTTTTTATGGAGGTCCATTAATATCCATGTGAATATTTCCAAGAGTGTATCGACTTATGATTAATATTATTTTGACTAAATTAATGTTCTCTTGTAAGTATAAAACTTTCTTGAAAGATTTTAGCATTTAGAAAAATGTAATGAGCTGTTAACTGAGTGACAAATCATCGGTATAATTATTAAAAATATAAAATAGAGTTTATTAAGTTGTATACAAAATTTTAGCTTGATCAATTTAAATCATCGTTAAAAACTAAGTATGTTAGAAGACAAAAGCTCAAAGAAAACATAAGCATGATTACAAGTTTTGATATTTGATCAAATTCAATAACTCAAATATTTTGACCACGTCTTTTTAAAATATAGTTATTTTGCTATATTAAAAATAAATTTCACTCTTATTTGTTCATTTTATTCTTAATGCCCTTTTTCCTACAAAAATTATTGTCCAAGCACAGTGTCCTAAATACACTTTTTGAATTTAACTTCAATTATTGTTTTTTTTTTCAACTTCAACTACATATGGTCCAAATTAAATGTCTACTTCAGCATATTATAAATTTCAAAACCTAGCACACCAAACTCCAAATTTTGGTCTAAGTCTAAGAGATGGGTTCCTCAATCACAAGTTTGGTAGTTTGTGAAGAAAATGATATACTTAAAGGATACCAAGACTTTGGTTAATTTCATATTCCTTAATTTTCAAACATAGAGTTAATCATAATTCATATGTCAATATCATTGTTATTGTTTCAACATCTATAAGAGGAAAATTGTCTCTAATACAACGAATTTTTGTGTACTACCTATTTATCTCATGGGGATCAAAAGGTCATATAGCTACAATAATATGTGTAATGACTGTTTGAGCTGGTTTAATATCTTTGCATAAAAATAAAAAATTCTACCTACTATAGGAGAATTCCACGTTGAATGAAAAATGGATGGAGGTTGAGTTAGCTAGACCCAAAATTCATTCTTTGCATGTATCATAGCAAGATACATTCCAATATTGTTACCGATGATGTTAAGCCTCCTTATTGAATTGTCCACACATCAGATGTCCAATCTTGAACTGAAGTAGGGTGTTAAAGAGTCTCACATTGAATGAAAAAAGGATGGATAGTCTCCTCATATGACTAGTTTGAAGTTGTGTTAGGCACAAAATCCATTTCACTCATTATAATATTATTTCATTAGACGATGTTCAACTGACACAGGTTGTGTTATTATGAGTCATTTAAAAGGATATTTTGTTGGACAGGATATTGACATATTTTCGACAAAGATTAATAACATAACCTAATTTTGTGGGGATGAAGTTGGTGAGGACATTCACATACCCATTGGTCCCATCCATTTTTGGGCCACAAGGACATTTAGATGAAAGAAACTGAAAGGGACAGCCCAAGCCCACATTGGTTATGTTATTGAGCAACTTTCACATATAACAAACATAAAAATTATATTTGTATGTTATAACTATAGTTTGCATAATTGCGCTTTTTAGCAAAATTTATGTTTGCTATGGAGCTTTTGATTTGTATAATTTGCTAGATACATCCAATTTTATACAAATTGTTCAGTTTTGTATAAATTCAAATTTATACATTGTAATTTGTATAATAAGATATGTATTTGTATAATTATAAATGTATAGGACGAAAATATATGTATTTGTATTTGTATATACACTTTTCTCTCGCTTTATACAAACACAAACGCATTTTATACATTTTATACCGAAATGTATAAAATGGCTAATTATTGTATACCGAAAATGATGACAAAAAAATGAGATGTTTGCTGCGAATTACAAATAAAATAAACTATAGCTATAACATTTAATTTGAATTAATAGTTTGCTATTTCATACAATTTTCCCTTATTAGCCCCACCAGATATATATTTGACAATTCATTAATACTATATGAAATCTTTTCATACTTTTTCTGTTCATATTTGTATAAAAATTGACAGCGCTATAAATTCATCAGAGAACAATCGTCCAACGACTTGTCGTGAATTAGGTTGCGCGGTGTAAAAATTGACAAATTTTTCTAGCATGTTATGATTTTTTATCCATTCTGAAAAGTAATAACAAAATAGTCATACTTTATGAGAAGAAATATAATCAGATAAACTTAACTCTCAATATAAAATTTGGAAAAACTTACAAAGATTATACATTTCTTGGTTTCAAGCTTGTAAAGGCTTGAAACTGTAAATTAATCCTTGGATTTTAAACTCTAGCAAATTTTCAAAACTCATGATATATTCCTTGGTCTTAAACTTATAAAGGTTTGAAACTTGTGAATTCTTCTTTGATTTTGAAACTCTTAACAAAACTTTGAAAATAGTTATGTATTTAAGATTTGGACTAGCTTGGAGTGGTAAATTAGCACATAAAAACATGACTCGTGCAATTCACCGGATGTGTCTTACCAATTTCAGCCCCACCTAAAGCATGTCTAACACATTAATATTTAACTTAAATTGATCCATACAAACCTTATTAGTAAAATATTTTTATTTTTATTTTATTTGGGGGGGGGGGGGGGTAAGGGGTAAATGTTATTTATAGCCATAATAAAAGGGGGAAATAGTTATATTAAATAATTAAAAAATATAAGAGAACAAACACAGAAATTAAAAAATATTAAGAAATGAAGGGTTCGGATCATTAAACCATCCCTATTAACTTAATTCATTTTTAATCCGTCCAAATCTGATTCAAAATTACAGAAATCACATACTTTTAAGGCAAGATTACAATTTATTCCTTAAAAGTTTATAATTACAGAAATCCCTCAAACGGATACAATAATACAAGCGCTGATACATTAATCTGATGCGTGAGATATATTAATCGTTAAGTATGATACATTACATTTTATACATGATACACTAATCTGATGTACATTTTATATATGATACACTAATCTGATGCGCGAGATACACTAATCTGATGCCCTGATACATTAATCTGATGCGCGAGATACACTAATCTGATGCGCGAAAATGAGAGATTTTGGAGATTTGTAAAACTTATAGGGGATAATAGTAATAAGTAAACTAAAATGTGAGATTTCTGTAATTTTTCCAACTTTCTATGACACCACTAATTTGTACCCCATAAATTCTTTCTTGGTTTTAAGCCTTGTGAAGTTTTTTGTCCCGCGTTTTAGTTGACATTTTTGTCAAAAACCAAATTTGCGACAAAAAAGTGGCTAAATGTTAAATAGTTTTTAAAATACTATTTGATAGGCGTTAAAATTGGCCATTTTCCCATTTCGTCCGTTGCGTGGTAATCTGGGATTTTGAGATGATGTTATTGTAGCCTGTAGGCAAGAAAAGCCCAATAAGTAAGCCCACGTATATGCACTGCAAATTCGAGTAGTGGCCCAACTTCTAGTCCTATAAAGTTAGAGGAACTTTCACAAATAGCCACTATAATAAACTTAATTATGCTCCAGAGCTATAATTTGCATATTTACGGGTTGTAACTATAGTTTAAGCTGCCTCATTTGTATAATTTGCGGATTTGTATGATTCGCAGGTTTGTATAATTCGCGGGTACATTAAGTTATTAAGGTAAATTATAGCTATATTAAGTAATTAACTAGTATATGTTGGCTTATACGCGTAATTTATATATAAAGTTATAAGGGAAAATTACGCGTATAAGCAAACATATAATAGTTAATTACTTAATATAGTTATAGTTTGCCTTAATTACAATTCGCGGCCTACTTTTAGCTATAATTACGCAACTCAGTTTTTTAGTTTTGTATAATTCACACGTTTGTATAATTCAGAATTTGTATAATATAATTTGTATAACTTTTGTATAATTCGTAATTTGTATAACTTTTGTATAATTCATAATTTGTATAACTTTTGTATAATTCGTAATTTGTATAACTTTTGTATAATTCGTAATTTGTATAACTTTTGTATAATTCATAATTTGTATAACTTTTGTATAATTCGTAATTTGTATAATATAATTTGTATACCTTTTATATAATTCGTAATTTGTATAACTTTTGTATAATTCGTAATTTGTATAATATAATTTGTATAACTGTTTACACTTCTGATGTTTGTAATTGTATAAATTCGTTATTTCGAGTTTATACAAAAATAACTGAATTATACAAATGTACCCGGGAATTATACAAACATGCGAATTTATACAAATTCGCGAATTATACAAACGAGATAGCTTAAATTGTAGCTACAACTCATAAATATGCAAACTATAGCTATGGAGCATAATTAAGTTTATTATAGTTGCTATTTGCGAAAGTTCCTCAAGTTATAAACTATTTAAATAAATTTTACACATAATTTTATGTAGTGAAAATTTTATAAATGACATATATAAGACTAATATTTTCAAGTTATGACAGTATAATAAAACTTTCAAGTTGTAACAATAAAAAATTTCAGGTTGTAACATTTTAAAAATCATAAAAAAAAACCCGGATATGTCATTAATTTGAATACATTTAGGATAATTAATAATGCCATAAATTTAGGAGATTCAAAACAAAATAGGAATATTTATTTTCCTTTTTTTACTGAATCAGTTAAAATTAATCCAACAAAAGAATATTTATTTTCCTTGTTTAGCTCAAAGCAGCTAAAATTCGTTCAAACACATTTCTTTTCTTTTGTTGGAAGGTTTCTCTCTCTTCTCAATATTTTCTCTGTAAATTGTCACTCTCATCTAAATTCATATTCGTTTTTATTCAATAATCTTTATTTTCTTGTAATGGACGACTTCTTATTAGTATTAATAAAGCATGGTGGTAGATGAGATCCTTCAGGTTAGTGTTCTTTGCGATTTTTTATTTGTATTGTAATACAAACCAAACGTTAAAAAAATTATGAACAGTGATTCTGAAAAAAAATATATTCAGATTTTGTTTGTGTATAGGAGTTTTAATTGTGGCGTTTTTGGTATGAATATTCACTTTTGAAATTATATAAATTTTGTTTGAAATTGATATAGATTTTGATTTGAACATTCATTTTTTTGTATGTTTCTGGTTAAAAAATTACATAAAATTTATTTGAATTTGGTATATTGGTTATACCATGTTGGTACGATTTTAGAATTATATTTGATTGAATTTCGTATACTATTTGTCTAATATATGACAATTAATAGTTAGAAGTGGTATTATTTTGGTATTATAGTGGCATGATTCTATTGTGAAAAAGTGACGTCTTATGACATGAAATATGTATAATTTTTGCATGAAATAGATATGAAAATTGTGAATGATTAATTGTATGAAATTTGTATACTGATTTCAGTTTTTTTGTTATGTATAATAATTTGAATTATGACATTTAAAAAAAAATGTATAATGCTATATTTTGGTATGAACATTGAATTTGTTCATTATTTGTCTGACCCATTTTTTATTTTTTGGTATATTTCTGGTTAAAAAAATAGATAATTTTTTCTTTGGAATTTGTATACTGATACTAACAGACATGTATGACAATCGATAATGTTTTTCGGTACGATTTCTAGTTTGATTGGATTATTTTTTTTGGCATTATATTGTAATGAATTTTGAGAATAATAATGTAATGAATTTGATATACTGTTTATTAAAGAAATGACAATTAATATTTCTAAGTTGGAATTATTTTGGTATTCTAGTGGCATGATCCTGGTATGAATAATTGATAACTTTTGGCATGAAATAGGTAAGAAATGTGTGAATAAGAATTGTATGATATAATATGTATAAAAGTTATTTGTATTTTTGTATGATGTAATACTGACACTATAATTTATGATGAAACAAGAAAATATGCAATTCAAAAAGTATCGAAGCATAAATTATCGTCGCCTGGTTCAAAAAGAACTGTAGGGAGACCACAACTTGAACGCTGTAAATAGTTTGCTGATGTGAAATTCAAGAGGTCTAAGATTACGTGTAGTACATGTCATCGGGAGGAACACAACAAGAAGACATGTTCAAATTACCCTTCTGAAAAAGACATAATTTATTTTTATTTTTTATTTGGTTGTTTTATTGTGGCAAACTCATGTTTTGATTTATTTTGTCTTTTAAGTTAATGAATTATAATTTCAGAATATTTATTATGTGTGCTAGTTAATCATTTGTGTATTCAGTGTTTTTCAACTGAATATATAATTGAAAAAAACAATATATAATTGACATTTCAACTGAAATAGCCAACGTAAAACTAGTTAATATTGTATCCAATTTGTATAAATTTAGTATCGAATTGATATCCCATTGGAAAATTGAAAAATCAATATGTAGTTGAGATTTCAACCAAATTAGACAACCTAAACAAGTTAATGTTGTATTCAATTGGTATCCAACAAATATCCCACTTCAAAATGAAAAAAATAAATAAAATGTAACTGATATTTCAACCAAATTAGACAATCTAAAACAAGTTATTGTTGTATCCAATTTATATACACTTGGTATCCAACTTGAAACTTTAGAACAAAGACAAAAAATAAAAATGTATGAAATTGGTATCCAACAGATATAAATCTGGGAAGAATAAATTTGACTGTAAAACAATGCATATTATATATTGTTGTCAAAAATTGTAGCAAAAGAAATATACATCACTCAAAAATCTAAACATGTAATTAAAAATCTAAACTGCAATAATTAATACAAGTTCTATAGTTTCCTCTCTCTTCAGTTTATATTCCATATTTAAGTGTGACTTTTTTAATCATATTTAGGCTTTCACTTAGGAACTCCTTATTAAAGATTTTATGATCTCATATTATCTATATATATCAACAAATTTCAGAATTAAATATACTTATTTCACCCACAAAATAGTATTTTAGATATAGAAAAACACACCAAAAACAAGTTCAAAATAAAAAACGAAATCAAATTTTCAAAATATAGAATTCTTAATTCTAAAAAAATTAGATTAAAAAAAAAAATATTCAAAATTTAAAATAAAAAAAAAACATCAAGAAAAGCAAAAAAGATAGATTAAAGAGAGAGAAAATTACATGTTACAATATACGGTGATAATTTTTTAAAATAAAATAAAATTAAAGGCCCCAATATTTATCTTTGGAATAATAAAATAATCAAAATAAGAATCAACTAATTAGTAGAATATCAAGGGAAAAATTTATCTTGTCAATTATAAATTACTATAATTATGGAAAAGATATTTTGAGAGTAACGTGAGGGTGGGGTGTGGGTTAACATGTGATAAGTTAAAAAAATTCTTAAAAGGTGTAATAGATAATTACAAATTGATTCTCTCTCATTAATATTATTTCTCTCACATATTAATTATATAACATTATATAATATATATTAGTTAATAATATATAATTAATTAATTTATAAATTAAAACTAATATGGTAATACTTGTAATTAAAATGTTATAAGTAGTAATATAAAAAAAGTAGATGTAAAAGTTGTAATATTAACCCTTAAATAGATGTGTGGTGTGATTTTTCCTTTTTATATTTTGGGAAACTAAGCAAATACCCCTTAAAAGCAAAATAATTACAAACATGTACCCGATTGAAAGCGGCTTGCTCAAAGCCAGGTAAGTCACATCTATTACCTCTAGAATATTGGATTGGAAGGCGGCGCCCTCGCCTTTATATTCATATCCCACTAAATAATTACACTATATACCTCCAAACTAATTTCGCATAACTGATACTAAATAAGTATCATATATTGTATTGGTATCCTTAAGGATGATCATTTCGCTTAATTGATACTTAATAAGTATATATGTATTGTATTGGTATCATTAAGGTTTATACTCTTATAGTGTCGTTGAATAATGAGTAAAAGTTGAACAAGAAACCTTAATGATATTATATATATATATACTCTTTTAATATCATTGACTAATGAGTAATTTCTGAACAAGAAACCTTAATGATACCACAACTATATACATATACTCTTATAATATCATTGATTAATGAGTAATTTCCAAACAAGAAATCTTAATGATACCATAACAATATACATATATTCTTATAGTATAATTGACTAATGAGTAATTTCTAAACAAGAAACATTTAATGATATCAATACAATATATATATATATATACCAATTTAGTATCAGTTAACTGAAATTGACAGTTTTGATGATACCAATACGATATATGATGTTGATTAAGTATCAGTTAAGCAAAAATTATCAGCCTTAATAAAGGGGGTAGGGCTGTAATTATTTATGAGAGAACGGGTATTTCTTGAATAACTTTCGATTTAGGGATGACAATGGGGAGGTGCGGGGTGGGGTGGGTTGAGCTTAACCCGCAAAAATTTTAATCCGCCCCACCCCGCCCCGCATAACATTTTTTTTCATTTTCACCCCCCCTCTCGTCATAGACCCGCTCCGCATAATTTTGTTTTAATATTTTCTTTTTCTAGTTAAGTTTGGTACAAAAAATAAAATTCATAATTTTATTTTTTTTTCATTAAGTTGTCTTAATTTAATAGGATAGTCACTTAAAATTTTATTTTTTAGAGGTCAATTGAAAAACATGTAAGAAATTGAATTATTTTTTATTGAACATTTTTATTTACTATCTTGAATATTATAGTAGCTTTAAGAATTTACCTTAATAAATGATGCTCAATCACTTTTATAACATGTAAAAAATTAAAATTAAGTTTAAACTCACATAAAATCACATATACCCGCAACCTGCCCCGCCCCGTATTAGTTTTAAAAAAACTCACTTCAACCCGCCCCGCACAACCTTATACTTGCTCCACGCCGTATAGCCTTAAGCCCACTCCACTCCGCATCTGCCCTGTCACGACCCGAGCCTACACCTTGGACGTGGCCGACACTCGAAGACCATTGTTGGTCCCCTAGCGAACCCTCATCCTGACTGACTACAAGCGGAAAACTGATTTAAGCATATAAAGCGTAAAAACTGAAATAAAAGTTCATAAAACTTAAATACAAAGCTTTAACTCAAAAGAAAACTCTGAATAATATAATATATTTTACTCGCCATAAAATAGGCAACTTATGTCCTTAAAACATTTAATAAAATAAATGAATAATACAAACTTCTCAACTATACTGACTATCTACGAAGCCTCTAACTGATAAAGATGGAAGTCGGAACAAGACCCACGACATCCTAACTAAACTGAAAAGTAAATAAAATCCTCCGGAAACAAGGAGGCTCATCATAGCTAACTCGAACTCTCGGATGTATCAACGAAACTCTTCTTGATGATCCTGAATACCCGTGTCTTCATCATGAAAATATGCAGGCCAAATGGCTCAGTACGTGGAATGTACGAGCATGTAAGGGGAATTCTAAAACATAAGCATAAGCTTGACACTTGATAAAAAAGAAACATACTTACCTCTTCTCAAACTTACTCAACTCAAGGAATACTCAAGGATACTCAAAACTACTCAACTTACTCAACTTAGAAGTACTCAATGATAAGATACTCAACTCAGAGATTAGATACTTAACTCAAAGATATGATATTCGACTCTGGATACTCAACTCAATATAAAGCAACAATACACATGTAATATATGGAAAACTTTATAAAATAGTAAAAACAACTTAGTTCGTTAAAGAAAATGCAATAACAAACTCAACTTTACTGATATAATAAAGTAATATAGTTTTTGTGGGAGATTCTATAGCTGACAACCACCATTATGAGCCTAAGTGGTGATACAACGTCTTGACCATGCTGCTAGAACTGTCCTATACTTTGCCATCATATAGAACACTTAATTTAATGGATCCACTAGCTTAACTTATGTGATCATCTAAAAAGTATGACCCATTAATACCCATGATGACTACATGGTTTATGGAGACTTGAGTTAATATGAATTCGCATCCCCATATCGATGCTCAATACTACTCCCAAAAATATACTTAGCTCATATGTTTTAAACAACTTCTTTATTTGATTTGAGATAATTACTCAAAACTTAGCTTAAAAGCTCTCTTGGAAATCATAGTTTCATCTTTACTGAAAAACTAGCTCAAAGGCCCTTTTGAAATCTCAGTTTCCTTTCTTGTTTAAATGTGAAAACATTTACTCTTTGGGAATACACAGTCCCGATATACTCTTTTGAAGAAAAGAACTCAAATTTTAACTATTTACTCTTTGCTTAACTCAAAACTTAAGTCTTAAAACAAAGTTAAAACGTTTGTAAAAGACTTCTTAAATTATAGTTCATGCCGAATTATGGACGTGAACGACTCAATGCAAGATTTACAATAACCATAGATAGAACTCAATACTTGGAACTTAAGAACTTCAATAATACTACTCACTTCAAGAATGCTCAACTCAGAGGATTCATACAGAATTTATGAGCATGAACTACTCAACTCAAGGACTCAAAGATACTTCTCCTCTCAAGACTGTTCGACTTATAGGGTTCATGCGAAACTATGGGCATGGAATATTCAACTCAAGGACTTCATGGGTAACATGAAATAGTGCCATGATTAGAAAATATAATCTCAAAAGGAATTGGGAACTCAATACTCAAGACTTAGAACTTGAAGATATTACTCCTCTCATAGATACTCAACTTATGGAGTTCATGCGGAATTTATGGGCATGAACGACTTGACTCGTAGGTCTACAAAACATTATGGAACTCGTGATACAACTCTTCTCATTCTCATACTTACTTCCTCAAAACTTAGTTCAAATCAATAGTTGATCTCAAAGGATTCACAATTGAACTCAAAGACTTTCTTGAACTCTACTCTTAACTCTCTCTTGAATGTAAATTATGAATTCAAGAGTTATGTTTCATGATATGAAGGATCTCGTGATTACAAAGTAGACTCATGAATACACTCTCCTCACTCTCATTCTCACTTACTTGAGTCTTGAAACAAGTTACTAGAAGTTGTAGAAGACTCCATAAGCGGACTCAAAAGGAATTTCTTAGAATGTTCGGAAGAACTCTCAAAACTTAACTATTAGCTCTACCTTGAATTTGAATTATGAATTCAAGGTTATGATCATGTTATGAATGATTTCTAGGTGTTTAGAATTAGCTTAGAGTAGTTAGAATCGAAAAAGAGTGAATGTGCACTTTAAACGAACTCAAACGGGGCAACCGACGACAAACTGAATGGGGCAGGAGACCCTGGGGCTGTGGGTGGCGCGGAGCGCCAGCCCCTAACATTCAGAGGAGAGTTTGGGGCGCTCTGGCTAGCGCATCGCGCCAGGCCCAAACCCAGAAAATCTGACGAATTTTCCTTGCTCGTTTTCTCACCCTATTTCGCCTAGAATTGAATGGTTTCTTCCCCAATCACTTGGATTCGATTATTTAACATAAGTACACTCTAATATACTCAAAACAACACTCAAATTACTAAATTTCATCTCAAAAAATCATCAAAAACCCAACACAACAAGATTTAGAAAGAACTTCAAGAGCACCTATCAATAATTTAAATCCTTCAACTTTTTTAGAATGAAACTTCGCTGAAAATAATATGTTTGGCGTGTGGGTGAACAAACTCAACACTATGGAAACTTACATACCTCTTAGGGATCAAACTCATGTCGACAATCCGCAACAACTCTCAAGAACTTCGACGAACGCTTTGATCCTTTTTTTTTTCTCCTCTTTTCTCTTCTTCCTTTCTCTTCTTGAACTCTCAACTAAAACCCTAGGCGTAGACTAGGATTATAAAAATGAATTAAAGCTGATTGGGTAAGGAAAAGACCAAAATACCCCTCTAAAATCCGGTTTTGGCTTTCCTTATCTAGACAGCCCAACTTCGAATGGACATATCTACCTCATACGAACTCAAAACTGAGCAAACTCGGTGGCGTTGGAAATATAATTCAAAGGTATTTCCTACGGTATGTGGTAGCACACCTAAATCATCCTGATCTAGGAGTTATGGTCTTTTGAAATTGACCCATAACTCATACTTAACTTAACTCTCCAAATTTCAAATTTTTGCTATTTCCAATTTAGTTCTTTCTCGAACTCAAGGTGCTACATCTAGTGAACTTAACACTTAAGAAATTTTAATTCCTCTGTAAAATCCTATTCACAACGAAGCAAGAGAAAACAATCCAAAATATACCGTATTATAAGTTCAGATAATTGGATTTAAGGCTCATCTCGAATTTTCTTTTAACTATGTGATTCTTTTTTAGCAAATCGCCAAGATGATGTTTTCAAGGTCATTTTCTTTTATTTAAATCGTAATAACGTGTACTCGATATGGTGCATGTTCATCTTACCAATGAGAGGCCCAACTACAAATTGGAAGAAGGCAATACACATATTTTAGAAGTTCTTTGTGGGCTATTCAGATGAGTGGTGATACAAGTCCATACATTGTTGATGGATCACTAGGACCATTAATTAAGCCCAAATTAGAATTTGGGCCACTTGGTTCCAAATTGGATAAAATAGTCAAATACCTAGTCTTTATATTATTAAAAATCAAGAATTTGTCAAGATGTTAAAATAAATTATTATTTGGTCATTCTTCAATAAAAAATAAATTTGGACAAAGACAAGTGAATTTTGGTAAAGTTTTGAACTGTGATTAATCAAAATTCAGGAAAAATATTAGTGGAATTTGAGAAATGAGTATTGCTCGAAGTTTTCTTTTTCCTATGACTTTATCATTTTTTCATGAACTCCAATTTAGTGCATTGTATAGTTCCCAAAAGCAAAATAAATAAATTATTACATGTTCCATAATCATTTTCACTGTTTAATTATCATCATTTATCTACTATTTACTCTGTTTTAGTATACACCTATAAATAACATAAACAAAATTATAAGAGATATTTAATACATTCGTATACAATAATATATACTATCATACGACAAATAAACTTTGTCCTCTTTCTTGAATTCAAAATAAGATTCATTCGAAAACATCTCAAAACTAAATCAGACACCTAAAATTTCATATTCAAGCTCAACAATACATAATCAAATTTTTTGCAATAATATCCACTTGTAACAAAGTTTATTTGAAAAAATGTGGTGTAAAAATTTGTTGTTTGTTGGTTGTTAAAACAAATGTGGGACCTAC
>JAJOOS010014326.1:0-14951 GCA_029582725.1 Solanum chiquidenum | reverse complement strand
ATGATCAAGGAATCACTGCCTGGAAACTAGTCCGCGAAGCGGAGGCACATTTAAATATTTGGTTGCGAAATAACTTTTGAAGCAGAGAGGTCCGTGACTGCTCCGCGACGCGAGGATGCATTATTTGAAACTGAGGGGCAGGTCCACAACGCGGCTTGGGGAACCAGATTTGCCCGACTTTTTTCTTCTTTCGTTTTCCAGTCCCAATTCACCTAAACTCGACTATTCTTCTCAATTTTTCTTTAGATGATACTCAACATGTATACACAAGAACCTAACTCAAACAACTCAAGAAAACAACATTTTAACCTCAAGGAACTCCTCAATCTCAACCTAACTTAAGAACAAAGGCCAATTTCAAGAACACCATTCAAGATTCATCAACTTTCAACTTGTTAGAACAAACTTCGCTGAAATAAACATGATTGGCGCGTGGGTGAATAAACCCAATGCTATGAAAGACTCACATACCTCGTAGGGATCACCCCTTGATGAAATCCACGAGCCTACCTTCAAAAACTTGACGATTTCCTTGCTCCTTCTCCTCTTTTCTCCTCTTCTTTTCTCTTCTCTCAAATCCCTAACTTGTTTCTCCAATACCGTAAACTGAATCTAATCAGTTTAGACCGCAACTTAATCATCAAAAACAAAATTAATTAATTGAGTGGTGAAAAGACCATAATGCCCTTCTAAAATCCGGATTGGACTTTCCTTATTGAATAGCCCAACTTCCAATGGGCATAACTCACTCATACAAACTCAGAATCGCGCAAACTCAGCGGCATTGGAAAGATTATTCCAAGATATTTCCTACAATATCTGGAAACACACCTAACTCATCTTGATCTAGGAGTTATGGTCGTTTGAAGTTGACCAAAAACTCAAACTTAACTTTACCAATTTTCCAGATTTTTATATTCTTTCCAAAAATGACTATTTCCACTTTTTAACTTCTTTCTAGTTACGGGGTGTTACACCCTAGACAGCCCGTGGTGACTTGTACGGTCTGTTTAGGGGTCCATACAAGTCACACATCAGTTTTTAAGTTTTGTCTCAACTTCAAATGATCATATCTCGCCGCACATAATGAATTAGGTGGTCATAACCTATCAAATTAAAGCTCTTTGAGTCCTCTTTTCAACATCACCAAGTTTGCCTCATTTCGAGCCCGGAGTAAAACGTTATGTCCGTTTTAGTGAAGCACTGTCGGGAAGTTGAAGCTTTACGATCGGCTAGACGGCCCCTGAAGAGTTTCACGGTCTGTAAAGCCTTAACAGTCTGTGAAACCGCCCATTTTAGGCACCTTTTCAGTTTTAAAAGTTGGAGTCATTTTGGTCTTTCTCCTATGTCGTTTTAGACCCCTATTCTAAGTCGTTTTTGAGTGTTTTAACTGAGTATATCATTCAACTAATTAGTTTTCATCAATCAAAACATTCAAGTACTTAGAAATTCTCTTAAGACTCACGTCCTAGGGTTCCTCTTCTCCATCAAAAACCCCAAAACTTTCATGCCAAAAAACCAAGATACAAAGAGAAGCCTCCCACCCAAGGTTTTTCCAAGTTCTTCCACTCTAAGAACTTCATAAAAAAAATTCTTTTATCAAGAGCAAGCACCAAGATTCCAACACTTCTAAATAATTCCTACTTATCACTCTCTTTTGATTTTAACACTTATAAATAATTTGTCTCTTAAGACCATTTAGGGGTTCGTCAAAATCTAAGATTCTTTAAAATCCTTAAACATAATTCATTGAAGATAAAATACATGGCGCAAATAACAAGAAGTCAAAAGGAGTAAACCAAACCATTTTCAAACATAATCAATATGAAAAAGGGTTCTTTATTTATTGAACCATATATATATGAAAAGGAAATACATAAATCATGATTCAATTTTGCATATGAATAACAAACATTGTAAATCAGTTTTGGTGAGTCTTGTGAACCCTTTTTGTTCCATAATTTGGTGGAACTGGACAGTAGCACTTATGTTTTTTCAAGTCACATTTGGGGGTTGCATCTATGCATTTAATAATCTTTTCACAATCAGCATCCTTAGTGCATCCTTGTTTCGCATGACTTCCTTGTCCTACCAACATTTATATTGTTGAACAAATTAGTGACGGATACAAAAATTTTTTATAAAAGATAATCAATTAATATTTGAAAAGGTAAGCAAATTATTAGTTTTATTGGTCGATACATAAAGCTTAAATCTTAGACACATAAATTGATAAGAAAATTTCTTACCAAAGAACATAAGCAAAAATGAGATCAAGAAAACCTTAAGGAATGTTGCCTTCTCCATTTTCTTTTCCAAGTTTTGTTGTAACACAAGAGTAATTAACTATATATGTGATTGTTATTATTGATTTTAATTGTTAATCTTAGCAATGTATTTATAGGGAAACAAAGACATTTGGTTGATAGAGAAATAATAACTTAGAAAAAGAAATTTAATGTACTTTCCCTAAATTAAAGAAGTCAAATCAAATACTAAGGTTACACAATACACGTACTCTAAAATCATTAATATGGTCAAATAATGATTTATTTATTTTTTAAATGGAGAAATTGAATTATTTTGAGAAGTGAGTTAACTTGCCTTTGTTGTTTGAGAAGTAAGTCATCAGTGTGGGCTAGGCATGTTAGGTTGGCCTGGCCTAACCCGTGATTTAATAGGATTAGGTTAAGATTTTTGAAGCCCATTTAAGAAAAGGGCTTTTTAGCCCGGCCTGAATAAGCCTGATGATTTGTAGGGCTTGATAAATATAAGTAGGGCCGGCCCGTGGGCTAAATAAAAATAAAATAGAGTACTAAAAATAACAAGCAAACTCAAAATGTAACACCTCAGATTTCGAAAGAGCTAAAGAGAGATTCGTACAATTCACCCATCAGTTTTAAGTTTGGGTCAAGTTCAAATGACTATATCTTTTAGCACATAAAGAGTTAGGTGGCTCATGACCTATTAAATTAAAGGTCTTTGAGTTCTCTTTCCAAAGTCACCAAGTTTGCTTCATTTCGAGCTTGGATTAAAAAGTTATGCTCGTTCGAGTGAAGTCTCTCTTCTAAAGGCACCTCAATCATTTTTAGAAGGATAGTTTGGTCTTTTATTTCTTCCTTCTAAGCCTAGCCACGTTTTTGTTCACCCAAATAAGGGTCTAATCAAATGCTAAACCACATTTTCACGTTTCTAAACACTTAGAAAAATTAGAGCGAGATTCTATGAGGAGAAAAACTAGGTTCTCAAACATTTTTCAAGATTTGTCAATTTCACCAAGAACATTGTTGTTTCAAGGTATGTAAGGCTTCTCACTGTTCGACTTGTTCGTCCTCACGCCATACATCTAGTTATCCATGAATTGTTGTGTCTAAAGGCGTCTTGAGTAGTTCTTGATAATTGTTGAATTCCTTAACAATAGAGGTTGTTAATTCTTATGTGTTGTGAATCTTTAGTAAAAGTTGTGTTTCCCAAAGGGATTTTGTTGAATTCTTCATATATTCGAGTTGGGTTTGAGAATCGATAAGAATTTAAGAGAATTTCCCCCATTCTAAAAAAGTTAGGACCCTTGAGTATGTTTGAGGCATGGCGCCCTACACTAGCAGTGCGCCCCAAACTTTGGTCAGTAGGTTGGGGCATAGTGCCCCACGCAAGAAGTGCGCTAGGGTCTCCGGGTCTTTTTCTTTTCGTGCTTCATTCAGGACGTGTTCCTTTGAATCATGACTATGTTCTCTTCTTTGTATTAGCTCCTATGGCTCCATTCATCCTTGAGAGATCCTACATATCCTAATCACATGTATTAATTTACATTCCAAACTAAAGTGAATTTAAGAAGAAAGTTTAAGAGATCTTTTGAGTCATTTTGAGGATTCTTTTGTAATCAACAATGGTTTTGAACTAAGTTTTGAGAAAGTAAATATGAGTAATGAGGAGAGTTGTATTCATGATTGAAAAAGAGTATAAGAGAACTAAGTATTCTCAAATATAACACTTTTACATTTAAAGAGAGAAACGTGATTTCGAAATGAGTTTATGAGTTCATAGATATTTTAGAGTATTATCTCTTTTAAGAGGATCAATTGAGTAATTACCTCAAATTGAGAAAGAGTAATGTTTTATACATTTGAGCATGAGTTTATATATTATTGAGAGTAGTATTGAGCACCGATATGGGATGAGTTCGGACAACTCACATTCCTCATAAACCATGTAGCTAATATAGGTAAAGGGTCATACTTTTTATATGATTCCTTTATTGCTTTTAAGCATAGGTTAGTGGATCCACTTAGTTGAGGTGTTCTATACCCCAATAAGGTATAGTACAGTTTTGGCAGCGTGGACAAGACGTTGTATCATCACATAGCTCATAGTGATGGTTGTCGGTTAGAAAATCTCTCAAATAAGAGTAAAGAATAACTTATTGTATTCTTATACGTCATTGTTTTTAGTTCCCTTTTGCATGCTCGTACATTCAATGTACTAATGTCATCGACCTGTATCTTATTTATAATGCAGATATAGGTGTTCAGGACATCAACAGGCGCTTTGTTGATACCATTTGCACTCCAGCTAGCTTTGGTGAGCCTTCTTGCTTTCCGGAGGGCTTCACACATATTTCTTGCTTTTGTTAAGTTTTCGAGGGTTCTGTCTCGACATCTATCTTAGTATTCAGAGGCTTCATAGATAGTTAGAGTTGAAGAGTCTCTCATTACTTTCCCTTTTATTGAAATGTTTTGAGACTGTTTTATAGAGTATTACTATTTCTGAAATTAAGTATTTTCAGACAATTGAATTGAAAAATTGTTGAGCTTAAACGTTTCTAATACTATTTATAAGGTTGTTTTGCTTGAGTAAGTCTTTCGCTAAGTAGTCAGACATGCCAAGGGTTCGCTTGGGACCAACAATGGTTCTCAAGTGTCAGTCACGTCCGGGGTGTAGGCTCGGGGCGTGACACAAAATTTATTTTATGTTTTAAATATTAAAATTTAAACACAAATTATGTTTATAAAATATGTAATTATGTAATAAATAAAATGAAAATTCCTTAAAATTTCTAGGGAACCACCACGTAGGACGTAGCTAATTTACCGGCAACCATCTTCTTAGTAGTTTACCTTTTCTTATAAACTACATATGAAAATGAAGATGTTAACACAACCTTGCCATAAGTTGATTCAAATGTGTTTGATGAAGATGATGCTTTGGTGTTAGATACACCATAAGTTTAATGAATATTTTTTAAGGGGTTCATTTATCACCTTTTTATGGATGGAATGTTGCCATATTTTTGTGTTTTATTGTGATCATTGAAAACTAATTAAGTTAATATTTCTATTTAGTTATTTATATTTTTACTTGAAATCAAACTTAATAAATATTATATAGATAATTTTATTTGCGGATTTGATTAACAAGTAGTAACACTAACACATTTAATAATTTCTCTAAAAAGAAATAGTAACACTAACACATTTAATAATTTCTCAAAAAAAAAAATAGTAACACTAACACTATATAATATTGTCTTGTCGATATTTATGATGATATTTTTAAATTATAATTTGATTTAAAAATTTATAAAGATGTACTTTTAAAAAAAGTGGGTTGGCCCGGCACGGCCCGTAACCCACGTACTTGTGGGTTGGGTTGGCCGTTTTCTGGCCCACAATAAAAATAGGACAGCCCGGACCAACCCTTCAAATTTCAAAGCATGTATGAGTTAGCCCGAATGGAATGGGTCAACCCATATTGACAGGTCTATTGAGAAGTAATCTAAATATCTTTAATTGAATATATATTTGCAAGTTAACTGTTGATTTTAGAAAAATAAAATATTATTGATTATAAATATATATATATATAAATATATATATATATATATATATATATATATGGAATGGATCAACCCATATTGACGGGTCTATTGAGAAGTAATCTAAATATCTTTAATTGAATATATATTTGCAAGTTAACTGTTGATTTTAGAAAAATAAAATAAAATAAATAAATAAAATACTGTTGATATATATATATATATATATACGCACCAAATTTTCATTTCATACTCAAATAGCAAAAAAGATAAATTCTAACCCATCATGATCAAACAATTTTATGTCCTTCCCATAAATAATGTAGCTAACTAAAGAAATTAAATTATTCTAAGACTAAGGTAACACAATCTTTTCTTGCGGGACATTGAATAGCGGATTCGGCTCCTCTTTATTTCTCTTCTCTCTATTTTCCCCAAGTTCTTGCTTGGATGTGAGGCACATGGCATAGGTAAAAATTAATGGCTAAAATTTGATGGATTATAATAAAATTTTAATTATAATTTAGAAAATTAATATATATATATTATCTTTTCCATAAATATATTATTAAAAAAATCTCTTTTTTCTAATTATTTTCCTGCTAGTATTATCATCTGTTTTTGTCCTAAATATGTTAAGTATTTTCTATTTTTCTATTATTTTTTTCCTTTAAGTATTTTTGTTATTAATTATATGTGATAACCAATTTTAAAGAGAAAGATCAAAATTGCAATCTAACTAACTCAATTTTTTTTTTTAAAACAGAACGTGAATACTCGTAGAGAAAAAAATTATAATATATTTATGGACAAGATAATATATTTGTATGATTGTGACATTACTATTTTTATGAAATATTAATTATCTAAATTATAATTAGAATCTTATTTTAATCAATCAAATATTAGCCATTAATTCTTATCTATGCCATGTGTCTCACATCCAAGCATGAACTTGAAAAAAATGGAAAGGAGAGAAATGGAGAGGAGCCGAATCCTTCAATGGCTAATTAGAGAAAAAAAGTTTAAGTTTTATACGGGGTGTATTTGGTATGAAGGAACTAAAAGTATTTTTCAATTTTCTCATGTTTAACTTAAATGCTTCAAAAAATATTTTCTCAAATAAACTTAATTTTTTTATCAAATTAAGCAAAATGACTTTCCTACAAAAGTAAAGAAAGCATTTTTCAAAATTTTCTTTCAACCTTATCACTCGAATACCGACCCCGACTTAGGAGCCAACATCTGACCCGACTCGAACTAGATTCCTTACCTTGACTCGGGCCCTGACCCTACTGTCGACCCACGACCAAAATCTAACTTACATCCGACCCAAGACCCAACTCCTGATGCATACCCGACTCTTAACCCTTGACCCAACTCCCGACCCCGACCATAGACCCTATTCCCAACCTTGACACAGGACCCAATCTCGACCTTGATTTGAAACCCAAACTCCTGACCCCGGCTCGAGAAACTCCCGCCCTAATCCAGAACCTCGACACATACACGCCTCTTACGTGGCATAACAAAAAAAAATTATTAATCATTCTTAATAATGGGGAGAAATCATACATCACAAACTCTGAGTCTGTTCATAGATGGTCACTCAACGTTAACTTTGTTGCACTAAATTCACTAAACTATTTTTATAATAAAAAAGTTGCTTATATTTGCCTAACTAGTAAGTTGATATGTATCACGAAAAGTCATAAGGAGGAAATAAAAGAGACAATTTATATGATACACTTAAATAAAATTGAATGGCTTTCTATCATGAAACTTATACAGTAACAAAAATTAGTTTAACTTGAACAAAATTACATACATCATTTACAAAATAAAATAAAATTCCACGACTCTTCGGAACGATAAATCAAAAATGAATTGACAATCCAAGAAATCATCCCTTACAAATCATTAGGTTGTTCGTTCGCGTTAACTGCAGGTGGAGCTCCAACTGGTGGACGTGAAGGAGATTTGCAATAACACTTTCTTGTTTTCAAGTAACATGTAGGATTTTGAGCAGGATTCAAGCATTTCAATAGAACAGAGCAATCGGGATCGTTTTTACACATAGATTCATTATAATTTGGTTTACTATTTGGAAGTTTACAATAACAGTTTTTTGTATTTGCAAAACATGCAGGTACTCCCTTCAAACAATTCAATTGTCTAGCACAATCTGCATCTGTTCTGCACCTAAAAGGTTTAGTATCATGTGGAAGTCTGCAATAACACATGTTTGATATGTAGTAACATACAGGATGTCCTTCATTGCATTTTAAATTTTTTATGCAAATGTCACTGTCGTTGCACCAAGTAACTCCCTTGATTGTTTGTCCTAACAACACCATCGATAATATTGTCGCGTAAGTTAGTTAAAACATATCTGAAGTATCCTGATATTTTGTCTAAATATGATTATAACAAGAGTTATAAGACTCAAAAACATGTAGAATGGTTTTCTGAGTTTTGTCATACCTGAACCATCAGTTGTTAACTTTTTCTACCTGAAGTTCATGTGTGATTTGATAGACATTTGGTGATAGTTCAGGTAGAAAACTCAGTCATCTGATAGTTCGTGTCCAAAACTCAAAAAAAAAATTGAAATATTTAAGTGTGTATGTTTGACTATTTATATTAGTGAACATTTCAAATCAGGTATTGAAAAGGTGTCAATTTTTTTACGATTATAAAATAGTTGATTAAATAAAGAGAGACCCAATTTGTTAAATGTTTTGAGAGTACAAATTTCTAGTATATATATTTAATTATTGTGTTCGTTTAGCATGTTTGTGTTAGTGTGATATTTAATTAGCATCAACATCAATATTCAAAAAATTCATCACGAGAAACACAAAACAAAATTATCTATATCCATAAGTTCTTAACATTTTTGGGGATATATACTAATTAAGAGATCTAATTGGGTCTATGGTGATCTTCTATTTAGTGAGATCTTCTATATCTTCATGATACTCAATAATAAGAACTTGTGAATCGTATATCCCCATGGTATACGGTGTAAAAAAACCTATGTAATTATTTTTTTGACCAGCTAAACACACCGCGCACATAAATATTCGTTAAAAATTAGAGGGGTTGTCGTTGTTTTTTCATGGACAACTCCCTCTTAAATCGAATAAAGAGAGAATAGCTAGCTAGATTTACTTACCTATCAAAATAACCAAAAAGGAAACGAAGAAAACCTTTTGGATTAATGTTGCCTTCTCCATTCTCTTCAAATTAGTATTTTGGTATTATTGAAAATTTAAAGTATTGTTAATTTAGCAATTTATATGTTTATAATATAGGGAAGAAAAGGCATTGACCACAACTTATTGATAGAGAAATAATAACCACAAATTAAAACCGCATTTTCATATACTCCTCACGTTATGAACTTCCTTGTACTTTGTTTTCACCAATTTTTTAATCTTCAAAAAGAATAGGGATAAGACATAAGTATCCTTCTAAACTATGACCGAAATCTCAGAGACACACCTAAACTTAACTAAGATTCTATTACCACTCATTTTTTCATATTTTTGTGCACCTTTTGTGCTGATGTGGCACCTTCAACCACCCAAGTTGGTTATGTTTGTACACACTCACCCGCCATGTGTGTAAATATATATTTTTAATTAAAAAATCTTAATTTTTTTTAAAAAAAATATTCTTATTTTTTTATCTTGTAATTAAATTTAGTTAATACACATTTTTTTACCTTGTATCGAAACTATTTTTTTTTTTACTTGCATTCATTGTTTTTTCTCTTTTATTTTTCTATTGAGTTTATTTTCTTTGTCTTTCATTTTGATTTGATTTCAAATGTCTTGTATTTAAAATAAGTTAATTTTGAACGGATATCAAGATAAGTGAAGAAAATCAAATAAAACATTAAAATTAAAGGACACTTTTAAATTGTCTTTTTAAAAAATAATACACATAAGTTATTAAAAATACTTAAAAGTGAAAAGATTATAAATTAATATAAAAAATTTAAAGTGAAAAGAAATTAAAATAAATATTTTACAAAGAAAGAAATAAAAATAATTAAATATATAAAAGTTTTATTATCAATAAATATGTGTACTAACTAATTATAAAGTTATCAATAAAAAAAAATGACATGTGTCCAATTAGTGCACTCATCACTTGCCTTCAAAAGAGTGTGGACACTCTCTATGACATGTCAGCGTTTGTAGTGTATTTATTCCATTTTAAATTAGTTTAGTGGGTAATAAAACTCTGAAATTTCGGTCATAGTCTAGGGGGTACTTATGCATTATTCAAAAGAATATAATATATTTAAAAAAATTAATAGATATTTTCCTCTATTATAACAAAGAGAGGAAATATTAAAGAGATTAACAATTCCTTAAAGGAACGATGCGAGATACTTCATATCCTCCATGCTAGATATTTGGTACGTGAATAATTTAATATGAGCGTCTAACATAAAAAGTGAAAATTGAGATGTGTCTTGCTCTAGTATCATGTAAAATAAAATTACAGATATGATTTGAAAATTTTCAACCGAGTTTCTGAAACTCATCTCAATATGCATATGCCTATAATATATAAATATATCTTTTAACTTGGCATCAACCGACATTTGTGCTTACCAACTTTGAATGTTCAAACTCTAAAGACCTTAGCCATCTCATGTAAATTGTAACATCCCAGAAAATTTTTCGAAATGAGACTCGAACCGTTCTTCATAGTGAGTGAGATTTTTGCAAGGAATTTAAAATTTCTTGAGTATTAAGATCACTAGATGTAGCACCTTGAGTTCCAAGAAGAACCAAAGAGAAGCATTCAAGTCATTCCTAAGTTTTTGTTAAGTTTTGGGTCAACTCCAAACGACCATAAATCCTAGCTCAGGATGATTTATGTGTGCTACCAGATACCTTAGGAAAGGCCTTCGAATTATCTTTCCAACTCCACCAAGTTTGCTAAATTCCGAGCTCCGAGTAAAAAGTTATGACTGATTTACTAACGACGCACAAACCTGGCAGCAGCTCCGCGATGGCTCCGCGTTACGGAGCCAATACAGACTTCACTGCCTGGTGAAAAATTATTCCGAATCCCAACTCATATTTCTTTAAGGGTATTTTAGTCCTAAAAACCCTTATATGGTCATCTAAATTGCCCTAAACGTGTAGAAAACCAGTTTTTCATAAATCAAACTCTCTCATCCACTCCAAAGATTCTACGCTCAAGAAAATCAAGAAACGCTAAGGCAAGGTTTCAATCTTTCAAGATTTTCCTTTCAAGTTGCTTCAAGAAGATGGTTCTTTCAGGTATGTAATCTTCCTTAGTGTTGGGTTTGGTCACCCACACGTCAATCATGTTAATTTCAGCTTTAAATACGTTCTAAAAGTTGAAGCTTTGATGTTCTTGTTATGTATTCATGAATTTACTTTCATTCTTGAATTGGGTTGAGATTGAGGAGTTCTTGAGGTTAATGTGTCTATTTATAGAGCGGTTAGAGTTAGATTCTAGTGTACATGTGCTGGGTATCTAAATCTAAAGAGAGATTGAGAAAAAAGAATCGAATTTAGGCGAATTGGGGAAAGGAAACGAAGAAGGAGAAAGGCGAGTGCGATCTGGCACGCAAGTCTGCGTCGCGGACTTGAGCAAAAAGTTGATCCGCGTCGCGGTTAGGACGCGGACTCCTCTGTCTCAAAATTTAATTTCGCGATTATTATTTTAAAGCATCTCCGCGTCGCGGACCTGTTCCAAGACGGTGACATCGTGACTTTTCTCATGTTTAGCTAGCAACAATCATTCCTAAACATCATGAGACCTTTTCTATCACAAATCACAACCTTGAATTCATAAATCACATTCAAGGTAGAGTTGAGAGTCAAAGTCTTGAGAGTTCTTTCGAACATTTTTCAGAAAATCCCTTTTTGTCTTTTTGAGAAGTCTTCTACAAATTCTAATAACTTATTTCAAGACTCGAGCAAGTGAGTATGAGAGTGAGAATAATGTATCCATGAGTCTACCTTGTCATCATGAGATCTTTCTTATCATGAACCATAACTCTTGAATTCATAATTCACATTTAAGAGAGAGTTAAGAGTAGAGTTCAAGAAAGCCTTTGAGTTCAATTGTGAATCCTTTGAGATCAACTATCGATTTGAACTAAGTTTTGAGGAAGTAAGTCAGAGAATAAGAAGACTCATATACATGAATTTCATATAGTTATGTAGACCATCGAGTCGAGTTGTTTCATGCTCATAATTTCGCATGAACTTCGTAAGTTGAGCATATTTCAGAAAAGTGGTATCTTCAAGTTCTAAGCCTTTAAGTGTTGAGTTCTTAATCCCTTTTGAGAAGCATATTTGAGTATTTGAGTTGAATATTTCATGGCCATAATTCCGCATGAACCCTATAAGTCGAACAGTCTTAAGACGAGAAGTATCCTTGAGTCCTTGAGTTGAGTAGTTCATGCTCATAAATTCCGCATGAACCCTCTGAGTTGAGCATTCTTGAAGTGAGTAGTATTATTGAAGTTCTTGAGTTCCAAGTATTGAGTTCTATCTACGGTTGTTGAAAACCTTGCATTGAGTCGTTCACGACCATAATTCGGCATGAACCACATTTTAAGAAGTCTTTTACAAATATTTTAACTTTGTTTTAAGACTTAAGTTTTGAGTTCAGTAAAGAGTAAAGTTGAAGTTCTTTTCTTCAAAAGTATATGGGGACTATGTATTCCCAAAGAAGTTATGTTTTCACATTTAAATAAGAACGGAAACTGAGATTTCCAAAGAGCCTTCGGGCTAGTTTTTAGAAAAGAGTAATCGCTTTCTAAATGAAGTAAGAGAGGAAACTGAGATTTCCAAAATAGCGTTTGAGCTAAGTTTTTTAGCACTAATCTCAAATCACAGAAGAAGTACGTTTTTAAACATAAAGAGCTAATATAATGTAGTATTTTTGGGAGTAGTATTGAGCACCGATGGGGAAGAGTTCATACAACTATCAGCCCACTTAAACCATGTAGTCATCATGGGTAGAAAAGGGTCATACTTTTTAGATGAAACCTTTTCACACAAACTAGTAGATCCACTTAGTAATTCAGGTTCTATACCTTTGGCCGGGTATAGGATGCGTTCGCAGCGTGCGAAAGATCGTTGTATCATCACAATAGCTCTTATGTGATGGTTGTCGGTTAGAGAAACTCCCACAGCAGTATTTGCATGGTTCTTTAAAGGGTTCTGCTTAGTATGAATGGGGGGTATGGGACTTTATTCATGCATTGCACAAGTAGACTTTGAGGGAGCATGATATGTCTTTTATGATATTATGATTATGAGTTAACATCATGTTTTAAACAGTTTTTCTTTTTCTTTATATTGCACTTGTTTTAAACTGTTTTATATTGAAATGAGTTCAGTTATGTTGAGTTGAGTTGAGCCAAGTAAGTTCTTCAGTTTCTTTCAGATTCATTCAAGCCTATGTTTCCTTTTTATCAAAGTTCAAGCTTATGTTTATGCTTTAGAATTTCTCTTACATGCTCGTGCATTCCACGTACTGAGCCATTTGTCCTGCATCTTTTCATGATGCAGACACATGTATTCAGGATCATCAACAGAAGATTCGTTGATACATCCGAGAGTTCGAGTTAGCTATGGTGAGCCTCCTTATATTCCAAAGGATTTCATTTACTTTTTAGTTTAGTCAGAATGTTGTGGGTCTTGTCCCGACTTCCATCTTTATCAGTTAGAGGCTTCATAGATAGTCAGTATAGTTGAGAAGTCTCTGTTATTCATTCATTTTATTAAATATTTTAAAGACTTAAGTGCCTATTTTATGGCGAGTTGAATATATTATTTTTATTCTAAGTTGTTCATTTGAGTTAAAGTTTTGAAAAGTTGAGTTTATGAATTTTATTCAGTTTTAAGCTTTTGCATGCTTAAGTTAGTCTTTCTCTTGTAGTCAGCCAGGATGAGGGTTCGCTTGGGGACCAACAATGGTTCTTAAGTGCCAGTCACGCCCAGGATATAGACTCGGGTCGTGACATAAATGGTAGCCTCTTTTGTCTATCTTAGCTACCTTTAAGTTGGAGCTTTTGCTTCCCTCGCTCCAGAGGAGGACTCACATTCATATGTAGGGTGCACGTGTAGCCTTTAACTTCGAAAAAAATCATGTGTATATATATATATTTATTTTGAGAAACTAACAAAAAGTAGGATATAATTAATCGTGCATCTATGAGGAATATAGGAATTCTCTTGTGTTGTTGATACAAGCTAGTGGAAATACATGTGAGACTGGCTAGGGTTCAAATCCAACCAACTAGAACCCTGTTTTTATTTTAAGTTTATTGGTTCACCTGAAATCTTCAATAAATTCACTAAATTATATTTTTAATCATGAAAGTTACCAATATATCTTTGCCTAAATAGTAAGTAAAAAGTCATAATGAGGAGGAAACAAAAGAGGCATTTCATATGATACACTTAGACAACAAAGAAATAGTAACAAAAATTATTTAAAAACTTTCTAATTTCTACCAAAAAAGTAGTTTAGCAACTGAATCATCAAGTAATTACATCATTTACAAAAAAAAAAAATGTAACGACTTTTGAGTACGATAAATCGAAATCGAATCGATCATCCAATAAATCACCCTTTACAAATCAGGTTGTTCTCTCGCGTTAACAGGCGGAGATCCAGTTGGTGGATGTGAAGAATTTTTGCAATAACACTTGTGCGTTTTCATGTAACATGTAGGAGCGCCACCAGGATCCAAACATTTCAATAAAACAACGCAATCAAGATCGTTATTGCACATAGTTTCATTATAATTTGGTCTACTATTTGGAAGTTTACAATAACAATTTTTTGTACTCGCAAAACATGAAGGTCTCCCATTGAAGCAGTTCAATTGTCTAGCACAATCTGCAGATGTTCTGCACCTAAAAGGTTTAGTATCATGTGAAAGTCTACAATATCACATGTTTGATATGTAGTAACATACTGGATGTCCTTCATTGCATTTTCAATTTTTTATGCAAATGTCACTATCGTTGCACCAAGTAACTCCCTTGATTGTTTGTCCTAATAATATAACCATAGACAATAATATTATATCGAATAAGTTAGCGAAAACATATCTAAAGTA
>JAJOOS010014325.1:0-17592 GCA_029582725.1 Solanum chiquidenum | reverse complement strand
AAGGGTTGTGACCTTTATGAAAGGTTATGACCTTTATGAAATGTTGTGTCCTTTCTAAAGGGTTGTGACCATTTGAAAGGTTGTGCCTTTTCAAAAGTGTTGTGACCTTTCTGAAAAGTTGTCTTCTTTCCTAAGAGTTGTGACCTTCACTCTTTGTTGGCTATAAATAGAGAAGCTTTCTCTCATTTTTCTGCATCGAATTCTTCCCTTCTTTTGCATACATTTCTTACAAAACAAAATCGATCGATCGTGTCTGTGTGTGTGATTCATTGCTGTCATTTTGAGTTCGTTGAAATTATCGAAGTTTGAGGTACCGCTACTTCTTTAATGGTTAATCCGTTTTATCTTGGGAGGAATTAATCTGCAACCTCGGGTACTTGAGGGAATTAAATTTCTTAAGGACACACAGTGAGTTCTGTGGACTCAGATAGTTCTTTGTGTTTTTCTTTTCATCTTTTATTATTTCTGGTTTACTAATCTGAATACAGGAGATAACATGAGGTCCATCCCATGTCCTTTATATTAGTCAATTTTTGCTACTCAATTGCTACAAGTAATTGTTAACAAAGAATAGTGATAAGAGTTGAAAATAAAAAATTCGGTGGTTGGCAAATTGGTAAGATTTGCAACCCTTTGGACTTTGCTACATTTGCCTATGTCATTAGTGACGTAGACATGGTTTTCTCCTTCTATAAATAGAGCATTCTTGCTCATTTGTAAAACACACCAAGTTAGAGAGAGAAAATATATTTTGAGAGCAAAGTGAGGTATTCCATAGACTATATAAGAAAAATAGTTTGTGAAGAAAAATAGAATGTGAGCGATATTTTAGTAAGGTGAAAATCAAAAGAGTGTTATTCCTTTTGAGTGTGTAGTAATCACTTCGAGTATTGTATTCGTGACTACACAGTGTAAAAATTCCTTGCTATAGTAATATCAGTTGCTCCTCTTGGCCCGTGGTTTTTTCCCTTAATTAGAAGGGTTTCCACGTAAAATTCTTGGTGTCATTATTTTCCCATTTTATTTCCATTATTTTGACCATATATATTTTTTGTGTTGGTTCGCGTTTTCCCAACACATAGAAGAACTGAGTTTCATCAGCAGACATTCCCTTGAGAAGCTTGCCTCAAAGTCGAGGATTCCCTATTGGAGATACCACATTTATGTTACACTAAAAACTTGTCATGTGGAATTGTAAGTCGTAAAAACAGTCTTTCTATCTCCACGAGATAGGAATAAGTTTGAGTGCACTTTGTTCTCCTCATACCTCATTATGGTACTACACTGGGTTTGTTGTTATTGTTGGCCCAATGCGAAGATGGATTATATAGACGTAACTCACTCTTAATTGTAGCTGAAAATAGTATCTAGGCAACCAAGTGGTATATCAATAAGAGGAAAGTACACTCAAATTAAGAAATACTATATTAATTTTCTTGTCGGATTACACTAGGTAACTTATAATAATTTTACTTTTAGTATTTTGTGAGGAATGATATCTTGTCTATAAATTGCTTTGGATCAAAGTATAGAAATAATATCTTGTCTTGAATACATGTGCATTTCCTTTTTCATTTTTTGTAGTGCCTTTTTAGCATAGTTGGTGCATATTGTATTTAGTTTTTTAACAGATGAGTAATTTAGTGTTCAATGATGCTACTTACATGGAAGGATGTTATATACACTCACTGACACGAAATTGATAAAAGGTGTAATAGACCAAATCAACTTATTACAAAATCCAAATATATTTCCAATAAAAACTTAATAATTCAAACAAGTACATTGCTACAGGACTACGTGCAACGCACGAATCTAGAAATGTTAACAAGAAAATATGATGTATGGATTCATATATTTTTTAAACTAAGCAAAACTTTTACAGGATATTGTTAGGGGATTAACAATGCTTTCTCCATAGATTTCTGCAGTATTGCATTCCTTAACAATAGCAGTGAGCTTGAATTTTTTAGTTGAACCATCAAATATCATGATATTTTCGGGAATCAAGAGTAAAATTTCACCATTATCTGACTAGCGAAGGTATATAGAAAATGTGAAAATGGCTGAATCAAACCCATACATTACAGCATATTGAGGATATTCGATGGTGAACCGTTTTATCCATGATACATTAACTCTGCGATCTTTCAAGATCTAGACATCAGAAGTCGTACCTGGCTTACAAGTTGTAACAACCCATATTATGCATATGCTTGTTTTGTTCTTATGATACTTGACATAGCCTTATAGTATAGGTGAGGGACAATGTTTGTTATATGATTAGCGTTGGTTTAAACTAGCTCGGAAGGTGATGTGATGCCTTGCACGTTGCAACATGTGTACTGCAAGTTATAACTCCAACGAAAGTATTTAAACTCGAGACGAGAAGGTGGTAATTGAGCTTAAAGTGGAAAGTTAAGTGCTAAGTTAAAGAAAAAGAGATTAATAATTAGAAAATGGATTAAAATAGGTGAGCTGCTTGCTTAACTTAACTAAGCTAGTAGGTGACAAGTAGGTCCATCACCTACTTGAGCTATATGGATCTAGTTAAAAAGGCCAAGGTTTATGGATCAGATTTGGGCCTATGCTAATGGACTCACTTTAGGCCCATGCTAATGGACTCACTTTAGGCCCAAAGTATGTTAAATAAAACAAAATGAAATGAAAGCCCAGCAGCCAAATCTACCAAGGCCCAATATATTTAAGCCCAAGTGAAAGCTAGTAGGTGCATCACCTAGTTTGACCTTTTGAGCTGCTTGATGTACATAAGCATGTGCATCACCTACTTGATTAATTAGTGGCTGAAAATGGACCAAAAAAGGGAGGTTCTAGAGGATTATTTTTTTATGGTCAAGAAGGCTCCATATAAACCCAATATGAGCTGACCTTTTCACTCATTTTAACATACAAAATTCACAATTCACTTCAGCTGTCTCTCTCTTTTCTTTCAAGAGCAGCCTAAAAAAATCCTTCTAGGGTTCTTAAAGAAACCCTCATATCTGCAAACCAAGGTAAGAGAAACACTTATGGATTTAGCTTAATTCTCCCTTGGAAGACTAGAAAATATGTTATTCATGTACAAGGCCAAAGGTCCCACAAGATACTGCTCACTTTCCTTAATTATTAAGATACCTTTCTTTTCTTCTTTGGTTTAAGTGTGAAGGGAAGTTGAAATTCTAGAGGAATTCAAGTTATAAGGAGAAGTTGCAGAAATTGAGGTAAGGTGACTGCTCCATTTTCTTCCTTCTTATGTATGGGTTTGAGTAAGGAATTATGGGTGTGTTGTCATAAAGAACTCAAGGGGGTGGTGAGTTCAATAATTGGTTGTATGATAAAGAATATTTGAGGCTATTTTATGTGTATTGTTATTGGTGCAGCTTGGGTAATCTTGGAAAAAGATATATAATGTATATTGGGCAGAGAAGGAGGGTGTGATGATACACATTATTTTGAGGGTTGTATGGACTCATTACCAGTCAAAGTTAGTTACTATTTTACGAGGCTCACTGTGTGATAGCTGCTAATATTAGTTTATCATGACTTACATTGTAGATTAACATCTAAAAGAGGAGGCTGAATCGTGATAGTTATATTGGTCAGAGAATAAGGTATGTAAGGCTATTCGATTCAATATTCTTCGGCATGAAATCTGATACTTGCAATCAATATCAATAAGGGAATTTCCTAAGTTCTATTCCTAGTAAAGGAAATATAGTGGCAGCGTACGATTTCCAAATAGCTGACAATATTTCCCCCTCTCCTTAGTGTATAAAATTACTTCATTATATGTTCACTACTCTATACTTGTGTAATTATCCTCCTATGTGCTGGTATAGAAATGGTATTTGCAAAAGCAAGTTTGGTGAATCCTCCTCTTAGTCAGTTGAAGTCAATTGTGTCATTTAAGCTCACAAGTAATGCATTGATGTTACATAGCTCCTTATGTCATTGTTACTGCCTTGAAGTAGTATTTTCATGTCTTCTACTACTGGTCCACAGTCCCAAATATAAAAAATGATTATGACCACCAAAACAACAATCTCAAAGATTAAAGAATCTAAGTAAAGCAATCTGTATAATTAAGGGTGGCAGCTCAGGGGTGAAATCCTAGCATGGGCCGATCCCAATTGGTATAGAAGGGTGGCAGCTCAGGGGCGAAAGTCTAGCATGGGCCGATCCCAATTTGTGTAATTATGAGGACCGCATCCCAGGGGTTAAAATGCCTAGCATGGATCATCCTTTTCTACCACTGATCAGCTGATCATTTGTATCAAATGCCTTATAAAGATCATAACACACAGAAAGGTAAAGACAAGAATGCAGCATACATGATTCCACAAGAGTTAACAAAGGTGGTCTTCTGCTCTGATTTATGCACATATATATTGATACTTGGTTTCATTCGAACTCTTATTTATATATGTTATTGCCTTACATATTCAATACATTTTCTCGTACTGACGTCCCTCGCGAGGGACGCTGCATTTCATGTTGTAGGCACATGTACTTTAGCTAGTAGACCTACTCAGTAGGAGCACACGACACTCAACTACTTTTGGTGACCTCCAGATTGATTCGGAGCATTACTGAGTCCTTGGTAGATTCATTTTGGTATTGTATCGTAGTTAAGGGTAAGTAGGAGTCTGTCCCGACCTACTCTAAGGTTTTCTATCTTTTAGAGGCTTTGTAGACTTATGTAAATGGTTCAGTTGCGTATTAACAAGTTGTGGCCTCAACGGCCAAGTCTTGTATATAAGTTTTGGGTCTACTTATGTTGGTTCTTATCGCTACATCCTATGTCAACTTGTCACAAGATTGTCATAGTTATATGCATAGTAGGCACATGTTACATGTTGGTTCTATCAAGCCTTTAGGGCATCTGGTGCCTGTCTGTCTTAATGGGATTTGAGGCATGACATAAGCATAGAGCACAGAAAGTTCACTTTCCACAACTCCCAGTTTGATATTAAAAACTTCTTCTCCATAAATGGGAAGCTCCAAGCTTCTCCATGTCTCGTCTGCTACATCAAAAGAAATGATGTTGCGCACATTGTAATCATGAATACCCGTAGATGCAGCCCAATAAATCTTCCCATTGATAAATTTACCTGAATAATTTAATAGAAAGATTCCCTGAAGCTGGTCATGGAGTGTTGTCCAAGAATCAGTTCTCGAACTGTAAATATTGACAACAACCCTCGTGTTGGAAAACTCACCATTGTAAGAATTACCACAATGATCAATAAATATGGATTTATAATCTTTTCGTGAGTCATCGTATCCAAAACCATATTTGGTATAGCAAGAGGTACCCCACGATGACTTAAATAATTTCTTAGACTTCCTAATGGTGGGGTTCCATATATATGTATCCCTTCTCCAATTGAAAAGACAAATCAGCCCATTGACCGAACCCACAAAGAAAGGTGGTGAACAGGGAGGATCCATGTGAAATAGCTCTTGAGTGAGTTGTTGTTTGTTAAACAAAGGAGGGAGTGAACAAAACCTGATATTTTCAAAGATGCCTGGAAATAGAACTATATGATGTTTGTTTAATTTGAGATGGGTATTCACAAAATCGTGGCTTGATATGAGTTGATGCCATGATTTCGACACACACATACATTTCAAGAGAGACTTTGTGGGCAACCTTAAGAGAATGTCTGTTATGATTTCATTTGGGAGTATGGAATCATGATTTGTAGTGAAAATGAAATGGTGATTTGTAGTGAAAATGAAATGACACCATGAGAGAAGGAATTTGAATAGAACGGTTTGATGAATCCAATCTCGAAAAGTAAGAATCGAGAACATGGTAGAATGTTTTTCTCTCAAGTGAGGAAGTAGCAGAGCAGTGAAGTAGGATTTGAGTCAAAAAATTGTGTTCTCTTAAAATGACTCATATATTTACATTCCTTCAAGAAAATAAGATATGGAAGAATTTAAAGAGATTCAACATGATCCAAATTTATTAATTGTTTTTCCTTAAAAGAGAATTATGTATAAGGTATGAAATAGAGGGAGTTTATTAATTGTTTTTCCTTATAAGATCATAAATAAGAAAGGACAATTTTATTAATTTACTATTTATGCATCAATCCAAATTGGCATAATACATAAATATGTCATTTAATTTGGCCACCAAATATGGGGATTCCTACTTCTAAAATAAGTAAGATGATATTTTAAATATTTTAGCAATTTTATTTTTTAAAATAAATTGTTTTTGGCGTTTGTACATAAACAGAAATCCTAATTTGTATAGAAGTGGATATTTGTAGTAGTTGTAATCCCCTATATTAAAATAAGGGCATATATGTCATTTATCTCTTATTTCAAAATAAAAGAAATAAACTGATTGGTTGTTGTTTTGGCCAAAAAGTAGAAAATTAAAAAGAATTTATGCAAACCACATAGTATAATTTACAAATTACATTTTATCCTTACTCTTTCATAAATTACAGAAATCTCTTTATTCTAGTACCTTTCCGATACATAATTGTGAGGGCGGATACATTAATTTAGACACATATGTTATCAGTTTATTGCGCTAAATAAGGGACAAAAAATAGAAAATCTAATTGAATCTCACAAATCAAGCATACATTTCTTTCTTCTAACAAGCAGTCATTCACAAAACGCTAACAGAACTACAAAATTAAAATTTCAAATTGCCAAATTGTGTCTCATTGTTCTTCGAAAAAATTGTAGAAGCTTGATTCAAAAAAAATTGCAGCGCAATTTTGTGAAGATTCATAATGAATATTTCGATCTTGTTAAGGCATTCAGGAAGTGATGTTAGATACGAGCGATACAGAAGTGATTGGATAGTGGTTGGGAAAAACATTTCATTCGTGAATCTTATTTTAACCATTGCAGCTAAGTTGGATATTGATGAATTGGAAAAAAAACATCGAGATCAGATACGTTGTAGCAGGTAATTCGTCTCCATTGTGTATTAGGAATGATATGGAGTGAAGTTGTACGTAGAAGTGAAGAAACATGAGGTAGGATTCAGTATGTATCCACTATGCATTGATACATTGGATAAAAGTGATGAAGAGATACAAAACTTCGATGCAACCATAGGTGCAATTGTGTGTGTTGAAGGTGGAAAAAGGAACGCAAAGGCTCTAAGCATTATTGTTGAATCGAAAATTGGTAACTCCTATTACATACCAAAAATAAAGTAGAAAATTATATATCATATACAAATAATACTGATGTGGAAGTGAAGCAATTGTACAAGAACAGAGAAACTTTAGTGGCTGTAATGACAAAATACAAAATAAAGCATATCTTCAATTTTAGAGTTTAACAATCTGATAACAAAAGGTATATGATGCATAGATCTGATAACGTTCTTCATTTGTATAATTTGTTTGTTAATATTTGATCACGATACACAGATAATATGTGTTATGTGCATTGTATGTGTTAGGTTATTATATTTGTGTATCATTGAGTGAATATAATAAAGTATCATGTTCATTTTGAGTTACTTTTGTTTATTAATGTATCAATTAAGAAGGATAGGTGAAATATGGTAAATATGTGTATTTTGTATCTGAACATGATAAATTGTGTCCTCATTAATCTGTGTGATACATTAATATGTGTGCACAATACTATTGAACTAAAAGTATTTGTAATAATGTATCTTGTACATTTTTTATTTTTTATTTTATGGATTGATACATTAAACATGATCAAATAATAAATGTGTATGGTATAATTCATCTTAGATGATACATGTACTTCCTTTTTCGATTTTGTCTTCTTAGAACTTTGATTTGCCATTATTGTCAGGTCATGCAACCTTTTAGATCTCAGTTCTGCCCAGTTACAATCTTCTGAATCAAATATTCAATTATTGTTAGGTACTATTTGGATAATTCCAAAACTAAAAGACGGAGGATCCATAACGTGAGAGCCAAAACGATGAAAACAGAAAAAAAAATACGAAAGCAAATTGCAGAAGATGAGACTACCTATTTTGAACTTTGCAGATGGTTGAATAGAGATAGAAATCGTTTGAAATTCAAATAGATTTGAATTTGATAACTGATTTGATAAGGGGGAGAGATTGAAGGTGAGATTTTAGGAATGGAAAACGTGGGTTTTGTGTAACATCCCAGAAATTTTTTCGAACTAAGACTCGAACCATTCTTCGTAGTGAGTGAGATTTTACCTAGGAATTTAAAATTTCTTAAGTGTTAAGGTCAGTAGATGTAGAACCTTGAGTTCCAAAAAGAATTAAATTGGAAATAGCAAAATCTGAAATTTTGCAAGTTAAGCTAAGTATGAGTTTTGGGTCGACTTAAAACAACCATAACTCCTAGCTCAGGAGGAATTAGTGTGCTACCATGTACCGTAGGAAATATCTCTGAATTATCTTTCCACTGCCACCGAGTTTGCTCAGTTTTGAGTTCGTATGAGTGAGATATGTCCATTCGAAGTTGGGTTGTCTAGATAAGGAAAGTCAAAACCGGATTTTAGAGGGGTATTTTGGTCTTTTCCTTACCCAATCAGAATTATTCATTTTTGGTAAGATTTTAAGGGTCTAATCCTATTAGGTTCAGTTTTATAATCCTAAAATATGTCTAGGGTTTTAGTTGAGAGTTCAAGAAGAGAAAAGAAGAGAAAAAAGGAGAAAAGAGGAGAGGATCAAGCGTTCATCGAGAATCTTGCGTTTTGTTGCAGATTTTTGCCATGGGTTTAATCCCTAAGAAGTATGTAAGCTTCCATAGTGTTGGGTTAGTTCACCCACACACCAATCATGTTATTTTCAACGATATTTCATTCTTGAAGTTGAAAGATTGTAGTTCTTGATGAGTTCTAGATAGGTGTTCTTGAAGTTCATTCTAAATATTGTTGTGTTGGGGTTTTGATGATTTCTTGAGATGAAATTTAGTGATTTGAGTGTTGTTTTGAGTATATTAGAGTGTAATTATGTTAAGTAATCGAATCCAAGTGATTGGGGAAGAAACCGTTTGATTCTAGGCGAGTTATGGTGAGAAAACGAGCAAAGAAAGTTGTCGAAGTTTTCTGGGTTGGGGTGTGGCGTATCACGCCAGCCAGAGCACCTCAACCACTTCTCTGAACTTTAAGGGATAGCTCCCCGCGCCACTCAGAGCGCCAGGGTCGCCTGCCCCTACTCGTTCTTCATCGTTTCATCCGTTTGAGTTCTTTCAAAGGGTACCTTTACTCCCATTTGATTCTAAACACTCTAAACTACTTCTAAACACCTAGAAATCATTCATAACCATGAATTCATAATTCAAATTCAAAGTAGAGTTAAGATTTAAGTTTTGAGAATTCTTTCGAACATTCTACGAAAGTCCCTCGAGTCCTTTTGTGGAGTCTTCTACAACTTCTAGTAACTTGTTTCAAGACCCAAGTAAGTGAGCATGAGAGTGATGAGAATGTATTTACAAGTCTACTTTGTCATCATGAGATCCTTCATATCATTAACCATAACTCTTGAATTCAAAATTCACATTCAAGAGAGAGTGTAGAGTTTCAAAGAAGCCTTTGAGTTCAATGGTGAACCCTTTGAGACCCATCATCGATTTGAGTTAAGTTTGAGGAAGTAAGTAAGAGAAAGAGAAGAGTCGTATACATGAGTTCCATGTAGTTTGTAGACCTTCGAGTCGAGTCATTCATGCCCATAAATTCCGTATGGACTCCCTAAATTGAGTATCATTGAGAGAAGTAGTATCTTCGAGTTCTAAGTGTTGAGTATTAAGTTCCTAATCCCCTTTGAGATTATATTTCTAATCATGGGACTATTACATGTTACCCATGAAGTCCTTGAGTTGAAGTGTTCATGCCCCTAATTTCGCATGAACCCTATAAGTCGAACAGTCTTGAGATGAGAAGTATTTTTGAGTCCTTGAGTTGAGTAGTTCATGCTCATAATTCCGCATGAACCCTCTGAGTTGAGTGTTCTTGAAATGAGTAGTATCGTTGAAGTTCTTGAGTTCCAAGTATTGAGTTCTATCTATGGTTATTGAAAACCTTGCATTGAGTCGTTCACGTCCATAATTCGGCATGAATCATATCTTAAGAAGTCTTTTACAAATGTTTTAACTTTGTTTTAAGACTTAAGTTTTGAGTTAATCAAAGAGTAAAGTTTGAAGTTCATTTCTTCAAAAGAGTATATCGGGACTATGTATTCCCAATGAGTAAAATGTTTTCACATTTAAAGAAGAAAGGAAACCTTGATTTCCAAAAGTGCCTTTGGGCTAGTTTTCAGTTAAAGAGTAAATGTTTTCACATTTGAGCAAGAAGGGGAACATCGATTCATAGAGAGCTTTTAAGCTAAGTTTTGAGTAATTATCTCAAACCAACGAAAGAAGTTATGTTTTTAAAAATATGAGCTGAGCATTTTGGGAGTAGAATTGAGCACCGATATGGGGACAAGTTTGAGTTCAGCTAACTTGCGTTTCCATAAACCATGTAGCCATCATGGGTAGTAAATTATCATATTTTTTAGATGATTCCTTAAGTGCTTTTAGCATAGACTAGTAGATCTACTTAGTTAAGGCATTCCATATGACGGTAAAGTATAGGATAGTTCTGGCAGCGTGGGCAAGTCGTTGTATCATCACTTAGGCTCATAGTGGTGGTTGTCGGTTAGAGAAACTCCCACATAAATTATATTACTTTATTATATGAGTAAAGTTGAGTTTGTTATTGCATTTTCTTTAACGAACTAAGTTGTTTTCCACTGCTTTAAAAGTTGTCATTATATTGCATGTGTATTGTTGCCTTATATTGAGTTGAGTATCCAGAGTTGAGTACCCAGAGTCGAGTATCATATCTTTGAGTTGAGTATCTAATATTTGAGTTGAGTTATCTTATTTCCTTGAGTTGAGTTGAGTTTAGTGAATTGAGAAGAGGTAAGTATGTTTCTTTTTATCAAGTTCAAGCTTATGTGTATGTTTTAGAATTCCCCTTACATGCTCGTACATTCCACGTACTGAGCCATTTGACCTGTATCTTTTCATGATGCATATCCAGGTATTCAGGATCATCAACAGGAGCTTCGTTGATACCACATGGAGTTCGAGTTAGCTATGGTGAGCCTCCTAGCTTTTGGAGGATTTCATTTACCTTTGAGTTATGTCAGTTGTTAGGATGTCGTGGATCTTTTCCCGACGTCCATCTTTGTCATTTAGAGGCTTCATAGATAGACAGTAGAGTTTCAGAAGTCTGTTCATTTATTTTATTAAATATTTTAAAGACTTAAGTTTCCTTTTTTATGGCTAGTTGAATAATTTATTTTTATTCAGAGTTTCTCATTTGAGTTAAAGTTTTTTAATTGAGTTTCATGAATTTTTATTCTGTTTTAAGCTTTGTATGCTTGAGTTAGTCTTTCGCTTGTAGTCAGCCATGATGAGGGTTCGCTTGGGGACCAGCAATGGTTCTCGAGTGCCGGCCACGTTCAGGGTGTAGGCTCGGGTCGTGACAAACTTGGTATCAGAGCACAGAGTTCAAGTGTCGTAGGGTGTCTATGAATCCATGTTGGTAGGATCTTATTTGTGGCTGTGAGGGCCCCTCTTCTATAAATAAATTATTACAGACATTTAGGAAAATTTTTCCTTCTTTCATACTCTTAATCGTGCAATAGAGCTAAGTCATAGAGATTTATTCATACTCGTGTGTTTCTCATATTCATTCGACTACCCATCATACTAGAGGTGGTTGAAAAAGTAAAGTGTGAAGATCCTTATGGATGACTTATTCTTAGCAAGAGTCTTGAGAAAGTCATTAGACTCCAGAGGGGCTTGAGAGAAGCCCAATAGTAAGTTAAGTGTTCAGTTTTAGAGGATTGCACCCATAATTATATAAATTATGCAATTGAGCTAAAAATGAGTTGTACTCTTTTCCTTAAGCTGTGTTTCAGCTGAGATCCTTTTTAAGAAGTATGTTTAGAGCTTGGGTAAGATTTTCACCTGACAAGGTAGCATGAGTTACGAGACCATGAGCAGTAGTAGTGAAAGAGCCCAGAGTTAGAGGAAAATATGCAGAGGTTTAGTAATCCTAGAAAGGGAGATAGTGATAAGGCAAGCTATGTTATTATAGTCATGCACCCAGTAAGTTACTAATGAAGAGTTTTCCCTTATTGGTAGACTGAGAAGTGATGAGTTGTGAAGATTCCATCATAGGAAGTAGAGTGTGTTGTAGCTAGAAAGGAGTTGGTGATGAAGTGTCATTGTGTAGGAAATGACCAGGTGTAAGTGTTGAATAGAAGAGCATAAGTATTCATGAAGTGATAGATCTAATCTAGGCTTATGATTTGTTTGAGAGAGTCATGATGTTCAAAAAGATATAGAAATGATAAAGTAATGAGGTATAGTCTAGTAGGTGAGCAATCGTATTGATATTCGGGTTTAGTAATAAACATTAAGCTTGAATTTGAGACGAGTGTCATGATAAAAAAAAATGGCAACATGAGGGTGATGATGTTAGTCTTGAGATTTAATCTAGAAGACTTGATGAATTGAGATATTAGCTAGAATAGATATGAGTGGTACAAGTGAGAGACCCTAACCTTTAGATAAGGGCAGTGAAGCGTGGCTAAGTCACAAGAGTAACAAGAGTGTTAGGAGGTGTACCGAGAGGCTATGTAATCAAAAGAGGTTAAGAGAAACACCTTAGCAAAAGGTCTTAGTACCGCTTATAGAGAGTTTGGTAATCATGATATAAGCTTCTCCCAAGTGTTAGAGTAAAAGAAGATGTAGACCATTTAGAGATGATGGAATAGGTCCATAGCTTTCAAGTGTTAGCTTTAGACCTAAGGGGAATATGACAAGATGAGAAATCGAGTCAAGTGTTTGAGATTAAGATGGTAATGAATTCCAAAGAGTTTGTGGGATATATTTTTAGAGGTCCTTTTTGCAATGGAGTAACGTTAGAAAGAGGAGGTTGATGTTCTTATCTTGTTAGTGATGGTGTGATAATTCCATGTAAGGTTAAATATAAGGAGGAAGAAGAGGACTAGAATTTACTATGAGAAATAGTTAAATGAGAGCCCTTAGTTGGATCTGAAGGAGTTGGTTAGTAGAAGTTCATGGAGTTGTTAGAGTACTAAGCTTGAATGTGGTGGTAAAAAGTAATAGTCTTGGGATGAGATTCCCTAATAGAGAGGTACAGAACCCGAACCTAAGAATTTGGGTTAAGCTTGAATATAGTAAGAGCATACCATTATACTCAGACCTTAGCAAGAGTAACCACGTTCCATACCCAGTCCAGTCGTTATTCGAGGACGAATTATCCCAAGGGGGAGATATTATTAAACCCCAGAAAATTTTTCGAACTAAGACTCGAACCATTCTTCATAGTGACTGAGATTTTACCTAGGAATTTAAAATTTCTTAAGTTTTAAGGTCAGTAGATGTAGCACCTTGAGTTCCAAAAAGAATTAAATTGGAAATAGCAAAATCTGAAATTTTGCAAGTTAAGCTAAGTATAAGTTTTGTGTCTACTTAAAACGACCATAACTCCTACCTCAGGAGAAATTAAGTGTTTTACTAGGTACCGTAGGAAATATCTCTGAATTATCTTTCCAACACCACCGAGTTTGCTCAGTTTCGAGTACGTATGAGGGAGATATGTCCATTCGAAGTTGGGTTGTCTAGACAAGGAAAGTCAAAACCGGATTTTAGAGGGGTATTTTGGTCTTTTCCTTACCCAATCAGATTTAATTCATTTTTAATAAGATTTTAAGGGTCTAATCCTATTAGGTTCAGTTTTATAATCCTAAAATACGTCTAGGGTTTTAGTTGAGAGTTCAAGAAGAGAAAAGAAGAGAATGGAGGAGAGGATCAAGCGTTCGTCGAGAGTCTTGCGTTTTATTGCAGATTTTCGCCATGGGTTTAATCCCTAAGAGGTATGTAAGCTTCCATAGTGTTGGGTTAGTTCACCCACATGCCAATCATGTTATTTTCAACGATATTTCATTCTTGAAGTTGAAATATTCGAGTTCTTGATTGGTGTTCTTGAAGTTCATTCTAAATATTGTTGTGTTGGTGTTTTGATGATTTCTTGAGATAAAATTTAGTGATTTGAGTGTTGTTTTGAGTAGATTAGAGTGTAATTATGTTAAGTAATCGAATCCAAGTGATTGGGAAGAAACCGTTCGATTCTAAGCGAGTTAGGGTGAAAAAACGAGCAAAGAAAGTCGTCGAAGTTTTCTGGGTTGGGGCCTGGCGTGTCACGCCAGCCAGAGCGCCCCAACCACTTCTCTGAACTTTAGAGGCTGGCACCAGGGTCGTCTGCCCCCACCCGTTCTTCATCGTTTAGTCTGTTTGAGTTCTTTCAAAGGGTACCTTTACTCCCCTTTGATTCTAAACACTCTAAACTACTTCTAAACACCTAGAAATCATTCAAAACCTTGAATTCATAATTCAAATTCAAGGTAGAGTTAAGAGTTAAGTTTTGAGAATTCTTTCGAACATTCTAAGAAAGTCCCTTGAGTCCTTTTGTGAAGTCTTCTACAACTTCTAGTAACTTGTTTCAAGACCCAAGTAAGTGAGCATGAGAGTGAGGAGAATGTATTCACAAGTCCACTTTGTCATCATGAGATCCTTCATATTATTAACCATAACTCTTGAATTCATAATTCACATTCAAGAGAGAGTTAAGAGTAGAGTTTCAAGGAAGCTTTTGAGTTCAATGATGAATCCTTTGAGATCCATCATCGATTTGAGATAGGTTTGAGGAAGTAAGTAAGAGAAAGAGAAGAGTCGTATACATGAGTTCCATGTAGTTTGTAGATCTTCGAGTCGAGTCGTTCATGACCATAAATTCCGCATGGACTCCCTAAATTGAGTATCATTAAGAGGAGTAGTATCTTCAAGTTCTAAGTCTTGAGTATTAAGTTCCTAATCCCTTTAGAGATTATATTTCTAATCATGGGACTATTACATGTTACCCATGAATTCCTTAAGTCGAAGTGTTCATGCCCATAATTCGCATGAACCCTATAAGTCGAACAGTCTTGAGATGAGAAGTATCTTTGAGTCCTTGAGTTGAGTAGTTCATGCTCATAATTCCGCATGAACCCTCTGAGTTGAGTATTCTTGAAATTAGTAGTATCATTGAAGTTCTTGAGTTCCAAGTATTGAGTTCTATCTATGGTTATTGAAAACCTTGCATTGAGTCGTTCACATCCATAATTCGGTATGAACCATATTTAAGAAATCTTTTACAAACGTTTTAAAACTTAAGTTTTGAGTTAATCAAAGAGTAAAGTTTGAAGTTCATTTCTTCAAAAGAGTATATCGGGACTATGTATTCTCAAAGAGTAAAATGTTTTCACATTTAAAGAAGAAAGGAAACCTTGATTTCCAAAAGAGCTTTTGGGCTAGTTTTCAGTTAAAGAGTAAATGTTTTCACATTTGAGCAAGAAAGGGAACATCGATTCCAAGAGAGCTTTTAAGATAAGTTTTGAGTAATTATCTCAAACCAAAGAAAAAAGTTATGTTTTTAAAAAGTATGAGCTGAGTAGTTTGGGAGTAGTATTGAGCACCGATATGGGGACAAGTTTGAGTTCAGATAACTCACATCTCCATAAACCATGTAGCCATCATGGGTAATAAAGGATCATACTTTTTAGATGATTCCTTAAGTACTTTTTATCATAGACTAGTGGATCCACTTAGTTAAGGCGTTCTATATGACGGCAAAGTATAGGATAATTCTGGCAGCGTGGGCAAGACGTTGTATCATCACTTAGGCTCATAGTGGTGGTGGTTGGTTAGAGAAACTCCCACAAAAATTATACTACTTTATTATATGAGTAAAGTTGAGTTTGTTATTGTATTTTCTTTAACGAACTAAGTTTTTTTCCACTACTTTAAAAGCTTTCATTATATTGCATGTGTATTGTTGCCTAATATTGAGTTGAGTATCCAGAGTTGAGCATCCAGAGTCGAGTATCATATCTTTGAGTTGAGTATCTAATCTTTGAGTTGAGTTATCTTATTTCCTTGAGTTGAGTTGAGTTTAGTGAGTTGAGAAGAGGTAAGTATGTTTCTTTTTATCAAGTTCAAGCTTATGTGTATGTTTTAGAATTCCCCTTACATGCTCGTACATTCCACGTACTGAGCCATTTGGCCTGTATCTTTTCATGATGCATATCCAAGTATTCAGGATCATCAACATGAGCTTCGTTGATACCACATGGAGTTCGAGTTAGCTATGGTGAGCCTCCTAGCTTCCGGAGGATTTCATTTACCTTGAGTTATGTCAGTTGTTAGCATGTCGTGGGTCTTGTCCTGACGTCCATCTTTGTCATTTAGAGGCTTCATAAATAGACAGTAGAGTTTCAGAAGTCTGTTCATTTATTTTATTAAATATTTTAAAGACTTAAGTTTCCTTTTTTATGGCTAGTTGAATAATTTATTTTTATTAGAGTTTCTCATTTGAGTTAAAGTTTTTTAATTGAGTTTCATGAATTTTTATTCTGTTTTAAGCTTTGTATGCTTGAGTTAGTCTTCCGTTTGTAGTCAGCTAGGATGAGGGTTCGTTTGGGGACCAGCAATGGTTCTCGAGTGTCGGCCACATCCAGGGTGTAGGCTTGGGTCGTGACATTTGGATTCTTGAACAATAATGTATCGGACATAGTTGATTTGGGGGAAAAGTAGGAAATTTTGTATTTTTATTAAAGAGTATGGAAATAATGAGAATATGTAAATTAATGTTGTGTACTTCAGCAATTTTTCCAGAAAAAAAAAACAAATTGGCTAAAAGCCCAAACAGAAACTGCAGCAACGCTGCAACTAAGAAAGAAAAAGAAAAGGGTGAATTTGAGAGAGGGAAACGCAACGGCTAACCAGCGGCATTAGTTTGGACAATAAGGTGTAATGTGGAGACAAAGGTAGATGAATAAGTTACGTAAATTGGCTGAAGTTGGGAGATTAAGCATCAAATTACCCTTGACCTGAATAATTAGAATATAGCAGGTTGATGGACAATCAGGAAGTCCAAAAGGTTTGGAAATAATTGCCTTAGTCTATGAATTAGACGTAATGAGGAAACTAACTAGAGATTGATATGAATGTGATTATAGATTGACCAAAGGAATTCGTACGAGTAATCGAGTGGCAAGCTTGGTAAATTGACATGAGTACTGTGAGTAGTAATCTTACCACAATTTGTATTTCACAAATTTCATGATTTTTACATGGTTTATAAAGTAAATGTGTTACCGACTGTTTTGAACTTGAATGTGAGACAAGTATTTTACTTATACTGAAAAGATTATTTGAGATGATCTCATTTTTATAAGATATTGTCACTGTTGACACTCAATTTTGACCCTCCCCCGGTAGAAATTAATTTTTTGAGCTTCTTAAACTTCGAATGATTTAGAGTATTCAATTTATAAATCTTCTTTATACTATTAAATAAATCTTATTTGAATCTTTACATTCAATCACATAGAATTTACGAGGAAATTAAATGATGAACTAAAGTTTATATGAAATAATGTGCAAGTTTTGTGTGGAGTTTAACTTTTCTAATTTTCCAACCAAACTCTTGGTTGATTACCGTGATCTTTTGTGTTTTATTGCATTT
>JAJOOS010014324.1:0-15133 GCA_029582725.1 Solanum chiquidenum | reverse complement strand
ATAGAATACCGAGAACTATGAGCTTCGTCTAAAATTTGTTCCCTCAAACCATCAATATTCGGAACACATAATTGACCTTGGTACCTAAGCACCCCATCTCCCCCTTAGGAGAAAGCCTCAACGGACTTCTTAAGTACCGACTCCTTCAACTCAACTAATATAAGATCAAGATTTTGTTTAGATTTCACATCCATCACGAAGGACGATTCGGAACTATTACGAACCATGACGCCACCCTTGGTGGAATCCACTAGTTGAAGACCTAGATGAGCCAACCTATGCACATCACGAACTAATTCTTTCTTTTCATCCTCTACATGAGCCGCACTACCCATAGACAATCTACTAAGTGCATCCGTTACCACATTAGCTTTGTCGTGGTGATAAATGACACTTATGTCATAGTCCTTCAAGAGTTCTAATCACCTTCTTTGTCAAAGATTCAAGTCTTTTTGATTAAACACATATTGAAGACTCTTGTGATCGGTGAAAACATCCACATGGACCCATACAAATAGTGCCTCCATATTTTTAAGGTAAACACAACCGCCGCTAATTCAAGATCATGGGTAGGATAATTCTTCTCATGGACTTTAAGTTTCCTTGAAGCATAGGCAATCATCTTACTATTTTGGATGAGCACACATCCCAACTTCACTCTAGAGGCATCAAAAGACACCACAAAACCATATGTACCCTCCGGTAAGGTCAACACGAGAGCGGAAGTGAGTCTATCTTTCAACTCTTGGAAACTTTTCTCACAAGCTTTCGACATCACAAACTTAGCCTTCTTTTGAGTCAAAGCCGTCAAAGGAGAAATAATGGAAGAAAATCCCTCCACAAACCTTCTATAGTAATCGGCCAAACCCAAAAGCTTCTAATTTCGGAAAGAGTTAGAGGTCTAGGCCAACTCTTGACCGCATCCGTCTTCTTAGTATCCACCTCAATTCCCTTGCTTGACACAATATGACCAAGAAAAGCTATAGATCTTAACCAAAATTCACACTTGCTAAACTTTGAAAAAAGTTGTTGGTCCTTAAGAACTTGTAACACAATTCTCAAATGGTCCACATGTTCATTCTCACTCCTTGAACAAATCAAAATATCATCGATAAATACAATCATAAACATGTGTAGGTATTGCCTAAACACACTATTCATCAAGTCAATAAATGCCGCCGGAGAATTAATCAACCCAAATGACATTACGAAAAACTCATAATGACCATACCGGGTTCGAAAAGTCAGCATGGGAATATCAACCCCTCTCACCCTCAATTGGTGATAGCCCGAACGAAGATCAATCTTAGAAAAATAGCTAGCCCCTTGAAGTTGGTCAAACAAGTCATCTATCCTTGGGAGGGGATACTTATTATTGATGGTCACTTTATTCAATTGACGATAGTTGATGTACGTTCTAAGAGACCCATCCTTATTTCTAACAAACAACACAGAAGCACCCCATGGAGAGATACTTGGTGGGATAAAACCCTTATCTAGAAAATCCATTAATTGTTCTTTCAACTCTTTTAACTACGCCGGAGCTATTCTATAAGGAGGAGTTGAGGAAGAAGGTCAATACCAAAATCTATTTCCCACTTGGGAGGAATACCAGACAAATCATTGGGGAAAACTTTCAAGAACTCATTGACCACCGGAATTGACTCAAGAGAAGGGGTTTCAGATTCAACATCCCTCACCCTAACAAGATGGTAAATACACCCTTTGGAGATCATCTTCCTAGCTTTAAGACTAGAGACAAATTGACCTCTATGCATAGAATTTCCCCCATTCCACTCTAAGATATACTAATTTGGAAATTGGAATCTAACCACCCAAGTCCTACAATCTGTCACGACCCAAGGGTAGCCCATAAACGTAACATGGCACATGAAACCGCGAATGGGCTCAAGTAAGCCCCTTAGCATATCATCATTACTTAAGTATAGAATCATAAAAAATAAAAAACAATTTCAAGTCTTTAAGAAAAGTTTCATAGAAATAAAGAGAAAGTCTAGACATAGTCTCATTAAGCCATCTACTAGAATCGAAGTCTCAAAATAATAGGGTCACAACCCTTACAATAAAGAATATGAAAATGTCTAGTACAATGATAGAAATGAAACAACAATATAGAACTTGTTCTCGGATCCATTAGGACATACAACAAGCTTTGGGGAATAGTCTATCCAAGCTTGAACTAGAAGAAATCGCCTCAAACGCCGGAACCTACACTTTGTAGAAAATATAGAAGAAATATGGGTTAGTACAAAATTGCACTAAGTATGGTATCTATGCATGAAAATCATTAAGTATGATAAAAAGGGACATTTTAGTTGAAAACTATGCATATGGCCAAGTTTAGGAACTATCATGTAAGTAAGTGCAAAAGCATAAGATACAAGCATATTCAACACATAAATGATCTCATCATAATGGAAACAAACCATAAGAACCATCAAAGCATCCTTGTGCAATGCATGAGTAAGATCCCATACTCCTACCCACACTAAGGAAAACTCATCAAGTGATTATAGTCCATAACTCCAACTCTAGTTCATTCTATCATAATGGGATTAGCTTTAACCGACATAGACCATGAGAGCCAAATCATGGAATCCGGTGTCTACCCCACACCGAAAAGGGGTTGTCCTACTTGCCTAAGGTAGAACTAAAACTCTTAGATTACGTGGATCCACTAGCTAAAGACCTATGTGGGCACATAGTTTATGGGATAATGAGGTTGCTTCTAGAAACCCGGACTCAACTATGGTAGAAAGTTTCCATCTCATGAGACAACTACTTTGGGAACCTGGATTCAACTAGTGTAAAATGAACTCATTTGGGAAGCCAGACTCAACTAGTGTAAAAGCTTCCATCTCATAATCATATCCTCTCGGTGCTAAGAATTCATTCCCATTGAGTTTATATTAAGTCTTGACTTAGATTGATAATTAAGGAAGAATGTTTTGACACTCAATCCAACAAACTCATTTTAAAGCTCCTAGATTTAATAGGTGAGACTAGTCTTCAAACCTAAGAATCATTGCCTGTGACAAACCTTTCACATTATACTCTATTCATACCTAAGTGTGTACATGAGGATAATCATCCAATCAACACAACAATAAGATTATAATGTAGTTACTTTACTCTCAAAGCAATCCAATTATATACACACAAGTCTCATACATATATTCAATTCTCATGTTTTCCCTTCAAGGCTATAGATCACATTCAACCAATCAATCTAGGATTACTACATTATATATATATGGATATATGATTAAATGAACTAAACTACTATAAGCACAACGTCATGATACTACAATTCACCCAATTCACAAGTCACAAACTAGGGTTAGGGGGAATACATGGATTCATGGGGGATTTTCTCATAAAAACTATTATAATCAACAATTCATTCATAATATATCATAACTCAATCAATGAAAATGTTTTGAGAAAGAATCCATGGCTTGAAATAGAAACCCTAAGTTTTGGAGATTTCACCTTCTTTGAAATTGAGAATTTGTGGCTTCATGGATGAAAGGTTAACCATGAATCAAAACTACCATACCTTAATTGAAGATTCCTCACGAATTTGGGTGGAAAAGATGAGTTCTTGAGCCCTAGACCTTGAGTTCTCCTTCTTCTTCAATGGAGGTTTAATAGAGAAAAATATTGGGGAGGTTTTGATTTGGTTTTGGGAATTTATGAATATGACTTTAGATGGGTTAATTTAGGTGGAAAAATACTTATATAGTCCTTTAAAATAAGCTTAAAACGATGCCACATAACCATAGTTGAGTTAAGGTTTCTAGTAGCAATCTCCATATCCTATGAACTAAGACATGCTTGAAGAAGCATCTCACAGTGTTCTAAAGCATAATTGAACTAATACTTACTTAATGAAGTACCTCATAGTGTTCAAGAGTATGAATGGACTTAGACATGCTTAAGGTAGTATCTCATAGGCTCCATGTGAATAATGAACTTAAACATGCTTGAAGAAGTATCTCATAGGGTTCAACCTAATAATGAACTAAGATGTGCTTAAGGAAGTACCTCATAGTGTTCCAAGGTTTTAAGAGAGGTGAACTAAGGGTGCTTAAGAGAGTACCTTATAGTGTTCTAGAGCTAAAGAGAGGAACCAGGTTCCAAACCAAGAAGTATTAGTATGAGGACCTAAAAGTGGTACTTAGAATGAATAGTATTATGGGATACTATGCATGCATTGCACAAGTATGACTTAGGGTTATTAAAGAAAATATTTGAGATAGGATTGTGCTAAAGTTGCCTTCCTTGCTATAAAGTGACTAAAGGTGAGAGATTCCCTTGGTTATGAAAGTTAACCTAATAATGAGGCTAAATGAGGGTGAATATGACTAGGATGACTTCAAGGTTATGCTTAGTGTGAAGGGTAGTATGGGATGCCTTTTATGCATTGCACAAGTGTGCCTTGAGGTTACCTAGGAGTATGGTAAACTTATGATAGAGAAAGCTTAAGAGATGACCATGTATATAGACTATGATTAAGATAACCAAAAAAGGATACTTGGCTTGGGTGGTATTATCAGATGCTATTCATGTTTTGCACATGTATGCTTTTGAGGTTACTTGAGAATGGTGATAATATGGTATAGATGACTAAGAGTCAATTATGCTTATATGATTATGACTTATCTCCTATGCTCATTAACTATGTATTATGTTGACTTGTGATTATATGATGCTTATGTTGGAGATTATGCTATGACTATGTTATTATCTCTTATGCTTATGTCTTATGTTGATTAACCATTTTGAGATGCTCTGATGTTATTATGCAAGCTTTCATACTTGGTACATTTTGTACTAACACATACTTTGCTTACATTCTAATCAAATGTAGGGTTTCAGAGATTGAGTTCCTTTGGAGGCTAGGTTTCTAAGGAGCAAGAAGCGTTGACAAACCCATTATTCCCCTTTATGTCATTTCTTTATGCTTTAGACTTTTATATGGGCTGCATCCCAAGACTTTTATTCAAGAGTTTAATAGATGGTTTGAGAAAAAAATGTAGTAAAGACTTCCGCTTGCTTATGAAAATGTTTTCGATTGTATGGATAAAAGAAGTTTTAAATTTTTCCGTACTTTTCTATTATCTTATGTTATGATTATGCTAAGGGCTTGTATGAGAACTCTTCGGGGTCAAGTACTCCATGTTATTTCTAGGGGGTACCCCTGGGTCGTGACAAGCATAAGTGATCGTTATCAAGTAAAGAACCCAACTTGTAGGTAGGGGTCGATCCCACGAGGAATATGGTTTAGACTTAACCTTAACTTACGATTATATTCGTTTAGTCAACGTATTTCCAAGACAAGTAAGTAAAGGGGAGGGGGGTTGTGTAACAAATAACTGATTGTTGTTTAGAGAGCAAGTGAGGAAGATTCGAACTTTAGTTGTTATCAATGAGAGAAAGAAACTAGGGTGTATGTGTTCCCCATAAGCTCATAACGCGGTAATCCTAGTATTACTAATCCTTTCCTAGTGTATCACATGCAAAGTGGTAAGTTATGTGTCCCTAAGTGCTTGGTCCGTCAAATAGAGAATTTCACCACGCACCTTGGTTCGGCTACGTGTGTATAATTTACTAACCCTTACCTTTACCTTATATTAGACATCACATCAATGTATGGCTTAGTTTTCACCCTCGTACCAATTAACACTAAATATATGCTGATAATTCTTTTCTTATTACCTACCTCCTTGGTCCGGCAAGTAGCAACAAGGCGAGTTCTAACGTTGGCCACCGTTAAAAAGACTTCTAAATGAAAGAATTATCAATGCATGCAACAACACTATTCAAAAATTACTTAATTACTATTCATACTTTGTTAATCGCTCATGGTTTCCACAACCCTAGTTGTGGATTTAGTTACCCATGCTAGCAGAACACAATTCATATTTTTAGAAGAAGAATTCATGAACTTACGTAATGAGTAGAAGAAATTCGTAATCTTCAATTGAAATTCAAAGCAAGAATATTTATAAACCAAAATTAGGAAATCAAATTGCTAGAGTTTGTAAGTTAATTCCGAAGAAAATACCAAGAACTAAAATAATACTATGGTGTCTAACCCCCAAAATTGAGGTTTACATGCCCTATTTATAGAAAAACATGTCCTAAACAAAAAGGAAACGACATAAGGAAATAAACTTTTCTGGATGCAGCTTCAATCAATGATAATGACCTATGGACCGTGGACTGACCTACGGTCCATAGGTCCCTTCCGTTGCTCAACACTTAAACAATTTCTCAGAAGTTTTGGAGCCTTCAACTTCCTGTTGTAATCGATGGATTTGTAGAATGGACCGTGGGTCGATCCACGGTCCGTGGGTCCTCTTCCGTGGCTCCATACTTGGACATTTCAATCAGGTACTAGAGCTTCAACTTTTAGTTGCAATCGACGGACCTGCAGGACATCCCGTGGGTCGACCTACGGTCCTTCACTCTCCTCCATAGCTCCACACTTGGTCAAATTTCCCTGAAGATCAGTCCACGCCTACCCACTGATGGACCGTGACTGGACCTACGATCCGTTGGTCACTTTCGTGGGTAGCAATTTCTACAGAATTTCAGCTGTATCTCTCTCAACCTCGTTCAAGCCTATTTTCTGCAATTTTAGCACAATAAACATTAGTTCTTAATATATACCAGTGGAACCATGCTGCAATTGGTAAACTATTATGGAATATTTGTAGGAAGAAGGAGGCATTGTGGGTTAAATGGGTGCATCTCTATTATATAAAGGATGGCACAATATGGGAGGCTCAGGTGCAACAAGCTTCCTAGATGGTACAACCGATTCTGAGTGCTAAGAAGACTTTTGATATATCAGGGATGACTGAAAACGAAGTCACACAGTTGCTAGATACTCTATTAAGAAGATTTATGGATTTCTTAGAGAAGAATGGCCAAAGACTCCATGGAGAAGACTAGTCTGGAATAACAAATGAGTGCCAAAATAGGTATTTATTATGTTTCTTGCACTCCATAGAAGGCTCCAAACAAAGGACGGATTAGCTTGTTGGGTGAATTTGGAAGATATGATTTGCCCTCTTTGTCAAGAGGAGAACGAAGACATTGACCATCTGCTATTTCAGTGCAATTATGCAACAAGAATATGGAGTAAACTACTGCAATGGTTGGGAATTGCCAGGCAAGTTCTGGACTGGAAGACTGAAGTGGAATGGGCTGTGGCAAATGCTAAGGGAAAAACTGCCCAGCAGGAGGTGTATCGTATGGCATTAGCAGGTGGGGTGTATCACATATGGAAGGAAAGAAATGCTAGAGTGTTTGACACTCGGCAAAGAACAACATATCAAGTAGTTAGGCAGATCATTCAGGATATTCATAGTAGAGCTCAACATTGTAGTAAGCTAGCAAATAAGCTTATGCTTTTAAATTTCTATCCATAATGATAAGAGATTTGTTTTGAGTAGTTTGTTGCTAGTGTAAGTTTGGGAGCTGTCCATACTACACTTTTTTTCGGGATGTAATTCTCACTTGGTAAATAAAAATTTACTTATAAAAAAACCCATTAGTTCTAATACAAAATGGCCCTAGACACACATAACTCTTAAGTGAAATGTATTAAAAATACCATAAACTCTCGGTATATCACTATATTGAATTAGTTATTGAATCATGCTATTTCCCTTATCTAATGTAGTGTTCTAGATGTTTGTGTTGAGATTGATTCATAGCCTTGGAGGGAAATTTCATGAAGTATTTATGTATGATCATGATGTGAAGTATATGTGTGTGATCTCAATGAAAGTATTATGATCATGTTTAGAATGAAATTGTGTTAGTATTGAAAGCTTAATCTCAATTAACATTCATGAATGATGATGATAGAATGTGAAGGGTTTCTATAATGTAATGTTGTATCTTGAATTGGTAGTCTTAGGCATACTCTTCTTGTATAAATTAAAGTAATGTGATTGTGGTATCTTGAATTGGTAGGCGTAGGGCATCCTCTTCTTGTATAAATGAATGTGATCTTGATTGAAGTACCTTGAATTGGTAGGCTTAGGCATCCTTTTCTTGTGTAATGCGTGTATCTTGACTTAATGAACATTGAATCGGTAGACCTAATGTTTGTAGCCCTTTCATAAATGACTAATGAAGTATTGTAAGGCTTTGTCTTGAACTGGTAGACCTAATTTTGGTAGCCCTTTCATGAGAAGTCTATGAATTAATGTAATGATAAACCTTGAATCGGTAGACCTAATATTGGTAGTCCTTTCATAAATGAATGATGAAGTATTCTAGGCTATGTCTTGAACCGGTAGACCTAATGGTGGTGGCCCTTCATGATGAGTCTAGAAACTAATGTGATGATAAACCTTGAATCGGTAGACCTAATGTTGGTGGCTCTTTCATGTGTGAAATGATGAACCTTGAATCGGTAGACCTAATGGTGGTGGCCCTTTCTTGAGGATTCAATGAGCTATCCTCATAATGTACCTTGAATCGGTAGACCTAATGTTGGTGGCCCTTTCATGTGTAATGTACTTTGGGTTGGTAGACCTAATGTTGGTGGCCCTCTCAAGTACAATAATGTTAATGTGAATGAACTACTCTATGGGAATGGAGGCTAATCACCGAGTGTATATGATAAGATGGAAGCTCTCCCTACGTTAGGGCGGGTTTCAATGAACATATTTCTTATCCCATAATTATGTGCCCACATAGGTTATTAGCTAGTGGATCCACCTAAACTAAAATGTTACCGGTCCTACCTTAGGCAAGTAGACCACCTCTTTAAGGTGTGGGGTTATGACATCAGATTCCATACTAAGCTCACATGGTCTATGTCGGTTAATGCTTATTCCCATCATGTGAGATACGTGCTATGGTTTCTTGAGAAGTTCTATGAAGTGTGAGTGGTAGTATGGGATGCCATCCATGTATTGCACGAGTAGGCTTTGAGAGGATATGGTGTGATTCTCTGATGTCTTAGTGTCTAATGAAAGAATGTGCTCAAAAGGAAGCTAATGAAAAATGTTGACTTAAATTCTTAATGTAATGATGCATGCTTACTTGGATTGTATTATGAGTTACTTTCCTTGTCATGACTTATGAAATGTTTATGTTCCTTATGTATGAGTAATGTCTAAAGATAAAAAGGAAGAATGGTAAGTTCATCTATGGTGGCCTCAAAGTGTTACTTGGTATGAATGGTGGTATGGGATGCTATTCATACATTGCACACATATAGCTTAGGGTTACTTAAGGTGAAGACTTAAATGTGATAAAATGACTTATATGTTGATTATGTTTGTATCTTATGCCTTTTGCTAAAGTTCATGACGTTTTCTCAAAATTGGCATATAGCATGGTTTTCAATCAAAATGTCCTTTTTAAGCGTGGTTTTTGCATGGATATCATAATTAGTACATTCTTGTGTGCTAACCCATATTTCTACATTTTTACCAAAGTGTAGGGTTTGGAGACTTGATGTTCTATTCTTGGAAGATGGGTTTCTAAGGAGCAAGTAGGTGAAGATTTGGTGAGTCCTCATAGTTTCGAGGACGAACCCACTATTTCCCTTATGTCTTTTATTTTATGTTTAGAGCTTTTGTATGGGCTATGTCCCAAAGTTTTATTCAAAGTGTTGTAGATGGTTTGAGACAAAGTATAGAAAGACTTCCGCTTGTTTTTATAAAAACGACTTCGATTGTAAAGAAAAGTTTTAAATTCCGCAAAATTTTTCCTATGCTCTTATGATATGAATGCTATGAGGCTTGTATGAGACTCTTTGGAGTCTTGTACGATGTGTCACGTCCGGGGTGTAGGCTCGGGTCGTGACACTTTACTCTCAAAATGTTCTTAAAGTATATACATAAATCTCATAATCATGCATAATTCTCATACTTTTCCGTTCAAGGATCAAGGATCATATTCAATCAACACATCTATAATTCACTACCTTAGACATGGATAATAACATAATTCAAGTAACCCAACTACTACAAGCATAATCTCATAGTATCATTCTTTCATCAACAGGCCCACATCACAAGATCACATTTGGGAATAAGGGGATTTCATGGTTTCTTGGGGAATTAAACATAAAAACCATGATAAACCATCAATTCAATCATAATATAAAGTAATTCAAGCATTGGAATCGTTTTTGAACTGAACCCATGACTTGGTGACAAACCCTAGCTTTTGGGGAATTTCTATCTTTGAAATTGTGGTTTTGAAGGGGCTCCATGGATGAATTTTATCCATGTATGAAGAGCTACCATACCTTAACAATGAAATCTATTGAAATTGAGTAGAAGGCCTTGCTCCTTGAAACCTAGCTCCAACTTCCTTCTTCTTCCTTGAAAAGAGAATTTTTGTAAGGAAGATGAACTTTTGATTTTGATTTGGGTCTTTGTGAAAGTGATTTAGTTTGGGTGTTTAATGACTTAAAATACCTCATATATTTATTTAAAAACAAAATAAAATATACCCATTTAAAAATAGGACTTAAAAATAATATTTACAAAAATACCCCTTGTCCACATGGACTTGCCAAATAAAACTAAGGCAAAGTTTAAGGGAGCTTTTAAGGGCATTGGAGTGATCTACCAGCCGTGGACCCTCCCTTGGACTTGTGCCTTAAACTTTTTAAAGCTAAGGCATGTTGTTCATGGGTGTACATGGGGAGTGGACATGTCCACCTGCCGTGGACCCACTTGCACATGTGCACTGCCTAGGCGCGCTAAGGCAGCCCCCACGCGAGGTGTTCCACATGCAGTGGGGTCTTCCACGGTCCTTGGACCCTTACGCGGACTGGCCTCTTGCCAAAATTGTCTAAGGAAAAGTTTACGAGGGACTTGTACGGGGCAGTGGAGGCTTTCACGGGCCTTGAAGCCTCATGTGAACTTGCCTCCTTCCCTATACGGTTAAGACATTGGTTCAATGAGGCTTCTAAGGGTGGTGAAGGCTTTCAACTTCCTTGAAGCCTCCCTTGAACAATGCCTTTTTGCCCACACGACTAATGCAAAGTTTAAGAGTGCTTATAAGGGTAGTGAAGCCTTTCGCCTTCCTTGAACCCTCCCTTAAACTTATACTTGGTCATATTTTTGGACTATTTCATCACTCCAATTTATGCATAAACTGTTAAGATTCATACGTTAGGCTCTAGTTTCACCTATCAATTTTCCAGTTGTTACAATTGTATATGCTAAACCCCAAAAAAATAATAGAAAATCCCTAGTCCCTAGACTCTAAACCTATAAAACTCTAAAAAAACCTTAACTTAAAAAAAACCAAAGCCCTAAACCCTAAAAACCTAGATAAACCCTTAAGATAAAACCCTAAACCTTAAACAACCTTAACCCCTAAACCCTAAACCCTAACCAAAAACTCTAAATCCTAAACCTAAAACCCTAAGAAAACCTAAACTCTAAACCTTAAGAAACCCTAAATCCTATAATCCCTAAAATAAAACCTAAAAACCATTCAAAACTCCTACAAAATCCTAAGCGCTAAACCCAAAATCCTAATAATCTGTAAACCCTAAACCTAAACCTAAAAAGACACAAAAAAAACCTTAAGATCTAAACCCTAAACCCTAAAAAACCCGAAGAAATACTTAACCCTTATAAATCCCTAAACCTAAAAAAACTCTACACTCTAAACCCTATAAAGCCCTAAATCGTATATGCTAAACCCTAAAAAACACAAAAGAACCCTAAGCCCTACACCCTAAACACAAAACCTATAAAACCCTTAACCCAAAAAATCCAAAGTCCTAAACCCTAAAAAACTAGGTAAACCCTTAACCTAAAACCCTAAACCTAAAAAACCCCTAAGCCCTAAACCCTAAACCCTAACCTTAAACCCTAAATCTGAAACCTAAATTCCAAAGAAACCATAAGCCATAAACCTTAAGAAAACCTAAAGGCTATAAACCCGAAAATAAACCCTGAAACCCATTTAAAACCCCTACAAACCATAATCTCTAAACCCTAAATCCTAAAATTTCGTAAACCCTAAACCAAAAAACATGAAATTCCCTAAGCCCTAAACTCTAAACCCTAAAAAACCCTAAGAAACACTTAACCCTTAAAAATCCTAAAAAACCCTAAAAAACCCCTAAGCCCTAAACCCTAAAAAACCCCTAAGCCCTAAACCCTAAACACTAACCTTAAACCCTAAATCTGAAACCTAAATTCCAAAGAAACCATAAACCCTAAACCTTTAGAAAACCTAAATGCTATAAACCCTAAATTAGACCCTGAAACCCATTTAAAACCCCTACAAACCGTAATCTCTAAACCCTAAATCCTAAAATTTCGTAAACCCTAAACCAAAAAACATGAAATCCCCTAAGCCCTAAACTCTAAACCCTAAAAAACCCTAAGAAACACTTAACCCTTAAAAACCCTAAAAAAAACCCTAAAAAAAACCCTAAAAAAAACCAAAAACCCCTTAACCTAAAAAACTCTAAGCTCTAAACCCTATAAAGCCCTAAATCGTATATGCTAAACCCTAAAAAACACAAAAAAAAACCCACAAGCCCCAAACCCTAAAAATCAAGATAAAACCCATAACCTAAAACCTTAAACCTAAAAAGAACCCTAAGCCCTAAATACTAAACCCTAACCTAAAACCCTAACTCCTAAACCTATAACCCTAAATCTTATAAATGCTAAAAACCATTTACAACACCTACAAAACCCTAAGCTCTAAACCCCAAATCCTAAAAATCTGTACACCCTAAATCTAAAAAACACAAAAAAAACCTATGCCCTTAACCTTAAACCCTAAAAAAACCCTAACCCTAAAAAAACTCTAAGCTCTAAACCCAATAAAGCCCTAAAATCCTAAAAAACACAAAAGAACCCTAAGCCCTAAACCTTACCTATAAAACCCTAAAAAACCTTAACATAAAAAACCCAAAGCCCTAAACCCTAAAAAAATAGATAAAACCCTTAAACAAAAAGCCTAAACCTCAAAAAACCCTAAGCACTAAACCCTAAACCCTAAATCCAAAACCTAAAACCCTAAGAAACCCCAAACCCTAAACCTTAAGAAAAGCTAAATGCTAAAACCCTAAAATAAACACTAAAACCCATTTAAAACCCCTACAACCATATGGTCTAAACCCTAAATCCTAAAATTTCGTAAACCCTAAACATAAAACATATGAAAAACCCTAAACCCTAAACCTAAAAAACACGAAAAACACGAAAAACCCTAAGCCCTAAACCCTAAACCCTAAACCCTAAACCCTAAACCCTAAAAATCCCTATGAAACACTTGACCCTTAAAAACCGCAAAAAAACCCAAAAACCCCTAAACCCAAAAAAACACTAAGGTATATACCCTAAAAATCCCTAAATCGTATATGCTAAACCCTAAAAACCACAAAACAACTCTGAGCTCTAAACCCAATAAACCCTAAAACCCAAAAAAATACAAAAGAACCCTAAGCCCTAAACCCTACAAAAAATTAACCTAAAAAACCCAAAGTCCTAAACCCTAAAAAACTAGGTAATATCCTTAACCTAAAACCTTATACCTAAAAAACCCTAAATCCTAAATCCGTAACCTAAACCCTAAGAAACCCTAAACCCTAAACCTTAAGAAAACCTAAATGCTATAAACCCTAAACCCATTTAGAACCCCTACAAACCATAATCTCTAAACCCTAAATCCTAAAATTTTGCAAACCTTGAACCAAAATAATATGAAAAACCCTAAACCATAAAAAATCCTAAGAAACACTTAACCCTTAAAAACACTAAAACCCCCCAAAACCCCTAAACCTAAAAACTCTAAGCTCTAAACCCTCTAAAGCCCATAATCGTATATGCTAAACCCTAAAAAATGCACAAAAAACCCCTTAATCCTAAACCCTAAAAAACACAAAAAAAACAACCCTTAGTCCTAAACCTTATAAACCCTAAACTCTAAACCTTAAGACACCCTAAATCCTATAAACCCTAAAATAAACACTAAAAACCATTAAAAACTACTACAAAACCGTAAAAGCTAAATCCTAAATCCTAAAATTCGTACACCCTAAACCTTAAAATACACACATTCAAAAAAAAACCTTAAGCCCTAAACCCTAAACCCTAAAAAACCCTAAGAAATACTTAACCCTTAAAAACCCCTAAACCTAAAAAACTCTAAGATCTAAACCCAATAAAGCCCTAAATCGTATATGCTAAACCCTAAAAAACACAAAAGAACCCTAAGCCCTAAGCCCTAAACCTAAAAAACCCAAAGCCCTAAACCCTAAAAAACTAGGTAAAACCCTTAATCCTAAAACCCTAAGCCTATAAAAACACTAACCCCGAAACCCTAAACCCTAAACCCTAACCTAAAACCCTAAAATTGAAACCTAAACCCTTAGAAACCCTAACCTAAAACCCTAAAGAAACCCTAAACTCTAAACCTTAATAAACCCTAAATACTATAAACCCTAAAATAAACACTAAAAACCAATCAAAACTCATACAAAACCCTAAGCCCTAAACCCTAAATCCTAAAAATCCATAAACCCTAAACCTAAAAAAACACAAAAAAAACCTTAAGCCTTAAGCCCTAAACTCTAAACCCTAAAAAACTGTAAGAAATACTTAACCCTTAAAACCCCCTTAACCAAAAAAATTCTAAGCTCTAAACCCTATAAAGCTCTATATCGTATATGCTAAACCCTAAAAAACAAAAAAGAACCCTAAGACTTAAACCCTAAACCTATAAAACCCTAAAAACCTTAACCCAAAACACCCAAAGCCCTAAACCCTGAAAAACTAGGTAAAACCCTTAACGTAAAATCCTAAACCTAGAAAAGCTGTAATCCCTAAAGCCTAAACCTTAACCTAAAACCCTAAATTCATAACCTAAAACCCTAAGAAACTCTAAACCCTAAACCTTAAGAAAACCCAAATTCTATAAACCCTAAAACAAACCTTAAAACCCATTAAAAAACACTAAAAACCATAAGCTCTAAACCTTAAATCCTAAAATTTCATAAACCCCAAACCCTAAAAACATGAAAAATCCTAAGCCCTAAACCTTAAACTCTAAAAAAATCCTTAGAAACACTAAACCCTTAAAAACCCGAGGG
>JAJOOS010014323.1:0-11342 GCA_029582725.1 Solanum chiquidenum | reverse complement strand
AGAGATTTAAAATGTTTTCACATTTAAATAAGAACGGAAACTGAGATTTCCAAAGAGCCTTCGGGCTAGTTTTCAGAAAAGAGTAATCGCTTTCTAAATGAAGCAAGAGAGGAAACTGAGATTTTCAAGATAGCCTTTGAGCTAAGTTTCTGAGCACTAATCTCAAATCACATAAGAAGCTTGTTCTTTTTTAAAACATAAGAGCTAGTACATTTTGGGAGTAGTATTGAGCACCGAATTGGGGGCGAGTATGAGTTCGATAACTCACGTCTCCATAAAACCATGTAGCCACCATGGGTAGAAAAGGGTCATACTTTTTAGATGAACCCTTTTCACAATAGACTAGTGGATCCACTTAGTAGTTCAGGCCTTATGATGATGGAAAGGTATAGGATGGTCATTGGCAGCGTGAGGTAAAGTATTGTATCGTCACTATAGCTCTTAAGTGATGGTTGTCGGTTAGAGAAACTCCCACAGAAATTATTTTACTTTATTATATGAGTAAAGTTGAGTTTGTTATTGCATTTTCTTTAACGAACTAAGTTGTTTTCCACTGTTTTAAAAGCTTTCATTATATTGCATGTGTATTGTTGCTTTATATTGAGCTGAGTATTCAAAGTTGAGTATCCAGAGTTGAGTACCCAGAGTCGAATATCATATCCTTGAGTTGAGTATCTAATCTCTGAGTTGAATATCTTATCCTTGAGTACTTCTGAGTTGAGTAAGTTTGAGTAGTTTTGAGTAGTTTGGAGTATTCCTTGAGGTGAGTAAGATTGAAAAGAGGTAAGTATGTTTCCTTTTTATCAAAATTCAAGCTTATGTTTATGTTTTAGAATTCCCCTTACATGCTCGTACATTCCACGTACTGAGCCATTTAGCCTGCATCTTCTCATGATGCAGATACAGGTGTTCAGGATCATCAACAGGAGCTTCGTTGATACATCTGAGAGTTCGAGTTAGCTATGGTAAGCCTCCTTGCTTCTGGAGGATTTCATTTACTTTTCAGTTCAGTCAGAATGTCGTGGGTCTTGTCCCGACTTCCATCCTTATCAGTTAGAGGATTCATAGATAGTTAGTATAGTTGAGAAGTTTGTATTATTCATTTATTTTATTAAATGTTTTAAAGACTTAAGTTGCCAATTTTGGGGAGAGTTGAATATATTTTATTATTCAGAGTTTTTATTTGAGTTAAAGTTTGAATTTAAGTTACACTGAAATTTTATTTAGTTTTTAAGCTTTGTATGCTTGAATCAGTTTTTCGCTTGTAGTCAGCCAGGATGAGGGTTCGCTTGGGGACCAACAATGGTTCTCGAGTGCTGGCCACGTCCAGGATGTAGGCTCGGGTCGTGACAACTAACTCTGAAAATGTTGTTGTGATAGTCTCTGGTAAAATGGTCATGACCTTTTTACTCCAAACTCTATTTGATGCAAACTTTTTGGCGTGAAAAGAATACACATAGAACTTTAATTTTATAGGATGTGGAACACCTAATTCATTATATGCTGAGAGATATGACTATTTGAAGTTGACCATTGCATGAACTAAATGCGAAAAAATTAGTTGGTAGGAAAGTTTTGAACTCGACTAACTACTAGAGGTCTCTTATGACCCTAAACCATTTCCAATACACTTTCCACACATAGGAATAAACCTTAACATATAAGCACATGTACGACATCACTCGGTTCAAGCTTATATACTTATGATGAAAGATTCAGATTCTATGAATAGAGTTACGAAGTGTCACATAGTAGCTCTATACTTTTGACTATCATGTCATGGGATGGGATCTTTTATTTGGGTTTTTATATATTTATGTTGTTCCTATCTTCTACTTTTTTTTCATGAAATTGCTTCCATTTTCGCTTGATGATTATTGTTATTACCCAATATGTTGGTTACTTGTCATTTCGAAATATGAGTTGGCTTATATACTGGTGAATTACGGTAGGTGCCATCATGACTCGAGGTTTTGGGTCATGCCAATTCTAGCTTTATTTATCGCTCATTATTTGGATTTTGACTTACCTACTGTGGTTTATGGTAGGCACCATAATAGTCCAATTTCGGGTTATTATAAATATTTTGTGATATCATATTCTACGCGTCTATCATATGCTAAGTCAACTTATTTTCTACTATATAAATATTTCACTTAGTATTAACTTATAAGCTTTCTCTCTAGCTCCATTCATCAATCGAAAGGTGATATCTCTTATATATCTCTTTTCTCTTTTTCTATTTTATTTTTTTCTGTTTAATCTATTGGGTAAACAATAAACAAAAGATATTAACACTTGATTTTTGTGTCCATTGAACAGAAAATTAGAAAACAAAAATGGCAGATCCTGGAGAAAAACATGTTGGAGAATCATCAACCTCCCAAAAAATATCAAAAAGGCAAAGGCACCCCGTGGAAAAAACTCAACAACTTGAAGCGTAAGATCATTTTATTTACAAATTAAAAAATTAAGCCTCCATACATGTTCAATTCTTTTTTAAAAAAATTTGTTTGTTTAAAGATATGGTGTTATTTTCCTAAGAGACATGAGTGATAATATCAAAATTCATTAGCGATATGATAATTTATTTTCTATATGTCGATTTGTGCATTTATTTATATTTGATTCTTATTGATGTCATATTTCCTTTTTTTTCGTTTGTTCTTTAATAATTCCATTGATATTTAGTAAAAGATTTGTATTTTTTATTTTCCTGTTTAATTTTTGGATGATTGATCTACCATGTATGTAATCTTTTATAAATGGGTTGTGTTTTTCTTGACTATTCATTAGTAATTTAAGCATAAGAAATGAGTTTCTTTAATTTAAATGTCTTTTATGATTTTTTCACAAAAAACATTCTCTTTCTTGTGATGTTTGATACCTTTGAGGGGCTCGACTAATTTATAATTATATTGAAGAGCCCTAATTTAGTATCCTAGTAATTCAGATTCGTGTCAAAAAATTCTACTTTAAGGCCCAACTAATCTAGATCTATATTGGAAATTCCCACTTTAGGGCCCAATTAATTCAGATTTACATTGAAAAGTCTCAGTTTGGGGAAAAATTCTTCCGATCAAAGATGATGACTCAAGTCCCAAAACGCAAACACAAGGCCTATGGCTAAAGATAAATGAGTATTTACCACTCATCAATGCCTTGATGAGTACTTGGTACCCTCTCTAGGGCCTGACTAATCCAAATTCTCATTAGGAATTAGGTCCCATTTTGGTGGTAAAATGTTCTCTACCAAAATTGACTAATTTAGAATTACATTGAAGAGCCCTAATTTAGCATCCTTGTAATTCAGATTCACATAGAAAAAATCTACTATAAGGCCCATATAATCTAGATCTATATTGGAAATTCACATTTTGGGCCCAAGTAATTCAGATTCACATTGAAAAGTCTCAATTTAGGAAAAAATTCTTTCGACCAAAGATGATGACTCAGGTCCCAAAGTGCAAACACGAGCCGTCTGGATAAAGATAAATGAGTACTTATCACTCCTCAATGCCTTGATGAGTATTTGGTACCCTCTCTAGGGCTTGACTAATCCAAATTCTCATTAGGAATTAGGTACCATTTTGGTGGTAAAATGTTATTCTCTACCAAAATTGACTTACCAATTCACTATATATTTTATGATACATAGAGTTTTTTTTTTATCTTTTTATTTTTAGGTTTATTTTATAAAAAAAATTGGTCAATAATGATTGATTTTTTTTTTTTTGTGAATTTTGAAATGAAGATTCTTTAAGGAATGTCCTTATCTAGACGAGGATCAGTGAAACCAGCTGGCTAGGGTAGTAGGGCTTGAACTTAAGCAGATCATGTATTGGTTTCAAAATAAAAGGACTCAAAAAAAGGTAATTTTAATTGATCAGTCCTTTAACTATAAATTTCATTATAATTAATTGATACTTTGTTATTAATATTATTTACACAAAATTACAAATTATTATTTCTTTTTGCGTTATATCATGTAAAATTCTAGGAAAAAAATGACTAGTTAAATGTAGGGTCGGCTCCATGGCAAGGCAACTGATTCTCTTGGGTTAGGCCCTAAAATTGTTTCTCTAAATTTGGTTGAATTTTTTGAATTTGTAATTAAATACGTTAATTTATTTAATTAGTACATTTACTTCGTATAATTTTTAATATTTTCCCCTTTGTGTACAAGTAGTTCTATTGTTGACGATTTCACATTTCGCTAGCGTTTGGCCATAAATTTCCAAATATTCTTGGCAAATATTATTTGGGTGAAAATTTGGGTGAAATTTCACCATGTGTTTGGCCATAGTATTTGAGAAACATATTTCACTTTTTTTAGAAAACTATGATTTATACCCATAAATTTTAAAAACTATCAAAACTAACCATAAGTTTGTATTATAAGTCAATTGGATCTTCGTTGCAACAAATAACAAGTAGTGTCTATGACACTAGAGCAATGTGGTAGTTTGGAGTGAATGCAACAAACATCATTTGATATATCGTGAAGTAGACAAAGCACATGATTTTGTTATCTTGAGCCGATTGTTCATCATTCATCAACAACCATATCATCACTTTCATATTAACTGAATATTTCATCACTACTTTGGTGTTCACGTACAAAATTATGTAATACAACGCAACAACTACTATAGAGGGTGTTTTTGTAAAAGATAAAAGTTTGGTGTAAAATATCAATTTTTAAAAGATCCCAAATAATGAGATTTGGCCCAAATATTAGAAAAAATTAGTATTTGAAAATTTGGGATATTTGCCAAATAATGGCAAATTGTATGGACAAACACTATTTGCCAAAATTTCCCCCAAATATTACTTGGAAAATCTATGGCCAAACGGGTCTTTCAAATTCAACATAGTTTTCCTAAACCAATTATTTATTTTTGTCTCATTGAATTGATCAATTGATTTGAAAGTAAGTAATTTTCCTCCTTAATATATGAATTTCATTAAACAAGTTTAAATGTTTTCAATAGAGTAATATTTTATTTTGATTTCAATTTGATCGAGCTACAACTTACTAAAAACCAATGATAGAATCATGTTAAATTATTCGAAATAGATGAACTCCTAACAAGTTCCAAAGCATAGCAAGGAATTAATAAATGGCCATCATTTTGTATTTCTATAAAATTTTGAGAATTTAGCTAAAGAAAATTTGGTTTTACATCTAGCAACTAATGCTTTTCCTTTTTTTTGGGATTCTTTGATGAATGAAAAATAATCTTAAAATTTTAAATGGCTGGGTTAAACTAAGTTCAGATTAGTCAAAATGATTTGAATATATAAATGAGGTGTTATAGATTATTTGGGATGGGTTGACTTAAATTGGACCACAACCCAATTTCCCAATTTCAACAAAAGAAAAATTCTTGTTATTTTGTGTAGTTACCAAACGAACTATATTTTTTCTTATTTCCGACTATATTTAACATCTCAAATATTAATATTTTTATAAAAATATTTTAACAAGTTCTCTTATGAATCAATTTGACCTACATATTTAGTCTATATCAGCCAATTTTTAAATATGCTACCTTGAGTTGCGCTCAATTGATCCCCCGTGAAAATATGTCTAACCAAATTTTTCCAAATTTGATCGCAGTGGATAATTTATATCCTCATGGACTCTTTTTTTCATCCATATAGAAATTAATCCATCAAATTATATATTGCATATGAGGAAAAAAATGAATGTCCCTCAAAATTAGAGAGGGAATTTGAAATTTTAAGCAAAGAAGGAAGTGAAAAATAATTTTCACACATTAAATAAAAAGAATTAATAGCTTTTGGTCCTTCAACTAATTGAAATGTGCACTTTTGATTCATTTACTTGTGAATATTCACAAATCTATCATAATTATTAATCTCTCCGACACTTAACTACGTAGGTATTATGTTAAGTTTGCAATTTTACTCGATATTTGTTAGTAGTATAGTTTTGAAAGTAGTTCATACAACATATATCTTACATAAAAGGACTATAAACACACATTTTGATTAAATTTAAATGTGATTAGTCAAATATGAAAAGGACAAAAATCATAATGTATCTAAATTTTAAGAACGAAAAATGATATTATCTCAGGAACTATTAATTTCATTTTCTTTATACATTTAATTAACTCATATCATCTTAGTTTATTTGTCTATATATTTCTGTAATTATTTTTGTAATATTTATGTATATTTCCTCAGACACAAAATGATATACTCCCTTTGTTTCACAAAGAGTGACCTGGTTTGACTTGGCACAAAGTTTTAGAAAATAAAGAAAACTTTTGAATTTTGTGGTCCTAAATTAAAGTTATGTCAAATGTACTAAATTGCCCTTCAATCTTGTGGATTTAAACATGCGACGTGCTGAAATTAAAATGTTACCAAAAAAGGAAAGAGGTCATTCTTTTTGAAACAGACTAAAAAGAAAAGGAGGTCATTCTTTTTTAAATGGAGGGAGTATCAGATACCACTAGTACTATTCGAAAAGAAAATGAAAGATTCCGTTGTGAGATTATGGCAATGAGAGGCAATGAAAAATAATATGTGCCTAGAATGTGATGGTCCTGGAGAAGAAGAAAGGACACGTAATTTTGAAATTTTGAAAATGAAAACTCAAAGGTTGAGAGAGGAGGTAAACCTTTTTATTTATACTCTTTAATTCTTTAGTTTTTTTAATTAATTTATTTTCCTTGAAAATATTTACTTATATATAACAAGAGACAAAGGCGGATTCAGAATTCGAACTTGATGGATTAAATACGGGTATTTAATACAAAGTGGAAATCTCCGAAAAAATGTACTTAAGTATATTTAAAAAGTTGAACATTTTTTTAATAAGGTTCTCGATCAGGCCAGTTTATATATATCTGGAAAGAGTTAAATACAAAAGAAGGACTAGTTCTTACCTCTGTAAAAATATTATGTAGTTATATTATAGCCAAACGCGCCGAATAACAAAAAAGAAGTTTCTGTATCAAATCTAATTCTTATTCTTGACAGTTGTCAATTGTCAAAAATTATAGACTCCCTAGACATGTTTAGGGAGGTCTTGATCAGGGGCGGAGCTACCTTAGGGCAGCCGAAAGATTACATTTTATATGTAGGTCAATTTTTTTTTAATAAATATATATATACAAGTGTTGACATTTCTTGATACAAGTTGAAGGTTTAGTGTAGTGGTTAAGGATTTTCATAAACTATTTGAGGTTGTGTGTTTGATGAGTCCACAAATTGGACTCAATTAGGGCTATATTTTAATAGAAATTGTGTCCTTAAATGCTTATATTATCTCAATATCTTATGAAAACCCTTAAGTTTCAGGTATTTGAAGTTTGAAGGAAAGCATGGACACTACTTCACAAAAAGGAACGAAAAGGCTGAAAAGAACAAGAAAATAAAGGTCTGAGGATCGCCGAGTCCACTTGGCGAGTCGCCGAAGAGTCTCACTTCGTCTTTTGTTCAAGTGTGCTGAGCCCAGAAGGAAAGGATCAAGTCAGCGAGAAAAGGGAGCAGTCGGCGCATCGCCGAGGAGTTTCGCGAAGCAATACTATGTCGCCCAATGACCCAGAGCACGACGATGCCGAAGGATGGTGCAAGATGGCGATGAACTACACCAAAGGGTAAATCACCGAGTTGATCGGCGATTTCGACTAATGTCGCCGAATGATCCGCTGCAGCACAGATTTTTGAAAACTATAAATACTCGTTGAGAGTTATAGCTTAGTATTAGATTTTCAGTATAGAACAATTAATATAATTTTTTTCTCCGAGTTGGAGAGGGTTTCATCTCCAAGGGTTTGGACTTGGGTCTCTTGGATTCTTCATTTTTGTCATGTGACAAGACTTAAATCTTCTTACCCACTTGAATACAAGCTCATTTAGGTATAAATTTCTATCTCTTGATGTGTGGCTAAAACCCCCAATTCTTGGGGTGTGATTTAGCGAATATGGGCTAAGATTGTTGTTGGGTCTTGCTTGCTGATAGATAAGATGTAGTTTAATGGTGATTTCGTCTAGTAGTTGTGGATGAATTTAACAAATTTGTAGTTGCAAATACAAGTTTATTTATGTGTTTTTGGCTTGCTCGAGAGAGAGGTCGCGAAACCAAGACTACTAGATTGATGGCCTAAGGAGTAGGTTGACATGAGGTTCAGCTCGAGAGAGTGAACCAAAGTCCCATATCGTAACACTCAGCTCGAGAGAGTGAGTGAGGTAAGGAGTAGGATTATCTTCATGCGGCAAGTGGGTGTCCGAGAGGAACCCATTTGAAACGGGGTAAGTTACTCGAGAGAGAATTTATTCTCACGTATAGCTTAGCCTAGTCACTATTACTCTATAAATTATCTATCGAAAGCATGTACCCAACAATTTAGATTAACCCATATTCCGGTCACATCTCAAGAATCCCCTCTCACTCATAGATTTCTTTGTTATTTCTACTGTTTTTGCTATACTTGTGACAAAAACTCCAAATCAATATTTGACACTTTTGTGTCCCTCTTTAATTTACAATATTTTTAATTGTTAATGTCTTTAGCTACGACTAGTTAGAACTAAATTTTATTTTTCTATTAATTCTCGAAACCACTCCCTTGGGACTCGACCCCAACCCTTGGTTGGGTTATTATACTATTACACAATCGTAAACACTTGCATTGGAAGTTGTGTCGTTGATTACACAAACATCAAAATGGCGCCACTATCGGAAAGTGGTGTTATTTGTGAATTCTTAGTTAAGTAGAATTTTTTATTCTTCCTAGTTTTAGTTTTACTAATCTAAATTGTAGTTTTATTTTGCTAGTTTGAATATCAGAGCAGGGAACTGAGGATGGAAAATCATTATGGATATCACACGGATCATCACCTTCTAAAACTATTGAACCTCAGGGATAACCTCCTGACATTTAAACATGTAGGGGATGAGACAATTCAGGAAATGTCGCTGAAGTTTCAAGCGGTGTTGCGATCATGCCCATCTAACGGGATGACGGACAAAGGGCTACTGCAGTGCTTCTATAGGGGTCTTGGACCCGAGAATAGAGGTAAAGCCGATCAACTTTGTGAGGGTGGTATGCTACACCAGCCCTATGAAGTTGTAGCTAAACTCCTTGATGGCATGATAGAAGCCAACAAAGAAGCCAAAAAGAAGCAGAAGTGGGATGCACTAGTCACCCAGTTGGATGTTCTATCCACCCGAGTCACGGCATTGGAAGTACAATCCATGGGAAAATAAAAGCACTCCTCTCTTCGAGAGTGTAAACATGGGAAGAAACAGAGAGGTGTGCAGGATGATGAAGCTCTGTCACTCATTCAACAAAAAATTGAGGCACATGAGAAGATGTTGAATGAGATGAAGGAGAACATCGAAATGCTAAACGAAGTGTCAACCTTTCACTCCATGACTATTCAGCTGCAGGATGCTCAAATTCGCCATTTAATATCAGGTCATTACCCACCATTCGCCGAGGACTCGCCTAACTACAACATGGGCAACTCCGAAAATGAAGAATAGTTGTTGACTTGCGTCGTACCACGACGTTAACTAAGGCGTTGTTTGGGAGGCAACCCAAAACCCCTTAATATTCCATATTTGCGTATTGGTAAAATAATGATATGTTGTGGTATAGGTTGAAAGGTGAAACGTTCTCGAAAAGTGCAGGGTAGCAAGTAACAAATCCAATTGGCGAGTTGCCGAAGAGGTCGGCGAACTCGACCTTGTCCGCCGTTTGGCTCCAAACATCTCCAAAATTGAAGCCTATAAAACTCGGCGAGCTTGTGAAATTATTGGCACATCATCGACTCTATTGGCGACCGCCGTTTGAACTCCCAGATTTACTGGAAAGTTTTGTAAAACTCGGCGAAATAAGTGATTGCTCGGTGACACGCCAATTGATTCGGCGATTCGGACTGATATCGTCGAGTACGTAGGAATTGGATAGCGCTTGAGTAAAGTTGAATCAGGGTGGCTGTGAAACATTCGAGAAAGTGGGTTGAAAATAGGCGTATTGGGTTGTTTAGCGATGCTGTGGAGAGCTTGCTGACTCACTCAATGACTCGCTTAACGTCCCCACCTCGCCTTCTTTTTAATGCTAAAATTATGGAAGGTCTACACCCAAAGTCGCAGAAGAACCATGCCGCCTTGACAGATGGAGAAACCGCATAGCCAGGATCACTTCTTTACCTCCCTATTTGTCTTACTTATTTTTATTTTTGAGTACTTTTAATCGCATTTGAGAACAAATGTTTTTATTTATGGAGGGGTGAGACCCATCTTTGTGTGCTATCAATGTTCGTGTTTTGTATATATTTGGGTTGTTCTATTTAAAATTGTGTTTACACTGTTTTCTTTGGATGTTTGAGCTCATGGCTCCCTTTTGTTTTAAATTACAAAAATGATTTTGACCCTTTCGGAAAATTTTAAAATTTTTTGAAATTTTTGCCACCTCTCGTGTGTTGAAAGTGGTTGTTCTTTTGCAAAATTTAAGTCTCGGTTTCGATCAGTACTGATGACTTGAATAGTTCTCTCAATCAAACAAAAATGAATGCGCGGCTACGATTAGGCCAAATGAAGTTGCATAGACAATATGTGAACTCTTTGCATCTCATTGTGATTAGCCATTTACCAAATCGAGTCTCTTGTGATGACCGTTGTACACTAGCGAAAGTGTAGAGTCTTATTTGACTTTGGTGTCGATGCCTTGTGTGATGAGCTTACTTTGAACCATGCATTATAGATCCTAGAATTTTCCCCGTTGGTCCGGTTAACTAAGTGATGCTATCTCTTGATAAGATCTTAGGCAACTTCTAAGACTGTGAGCCAATTTGACATATATCTCTTTTTTTGACCTACCTTGTGAGTGTGTGAACCTCTTTTGAACACCCCTTGAGCCTTACCTTTGTTTGGAAGAAATTTGATGAAACCATAACTTTTCTTTATCCACTACCTATAATCCTCTTGAATTGTAGTTAGTTGAATAGCCAACTTAGGCAAAAGCCTAAGTTGGGGGTGTGGTAAAACGAAAAAGGGAAGTCAAGAAATGCAAGGAAAGTCTCCTCTTACCCATGGTTTTAAGAAAAATGGAACCTACAATGACCCTCTTGGTCATTTCTGTGTCTTGCCTTTTGTGTGTCGTTTAGATCATTCCTATAGCGACCCCAAGTCATTTATGACTAGCTGGGACTGACAGTTCGGTCACCTGGTCGTTCGTTTGGTCATAATTTGAGTTTTAGTGTTTTGGAGCTTATGAACCTTGAACGATCATTTTAGATCAAAAGTTCAAGAAGATGACATCGGAATCCAATTCTGACGAGTTCATCAGCTCCGG
>JAJOOS010014321.1:0-19005 GCA_029582725.1 Solanum chiquidenum | reverse complement strand
CATTTGCAATAATTGATTCCAAAAATTGAATGCAATTCAATGAAGAACTCGAATCCGGAGATTATGGCCCTCCATTGGAGTTAATCAAGAAAGCTCCGAAAGATGAAATGGCAGCAGTGTTTGGACTGTTGTTATCTTCGTTCAAAACTGCACAGGAGTCACTATCTGATGACCCATCTTTGAAATCAGTAAAAAAATTGAAGAATTCATAATAATTCTATTTCCACCATTAGAGCAACAACTATCAAATTTGAGCTTTGTATTAGTAATAATTTGTGTATTAAAATGTTATTCCTTAAGGATTGGGTTCTATTTTGGACTTGTAGAATCCTAACTTGCTTATAACTTATAATAACTTACCGCATTCCCTATTGCCCAGTGTCACAGACGTCTAAAAAATTCATGGCATATGATATAAGAAAGAGAGAAGCATAACAATTTTTTTTTTAAAAATGTATATTTAATTTGTGAGATATATATTTATATGACAGGTAAAATAATTTATTTTGTCATATTTATTTTATTGATAAATATAGTTGAGTGATTTTTGAAGATAAAAGTCTTAAGTTGAGTGATTTTATTGATACAAAATGAAGTTCAATGACTTTACAAGATAATTTATCATAGTTCAGTGACCTTTTAAGATATTAACTCCCTATGTTTGATAATAGAGCATTATGTTCTAAAAATGTTCTTATCATAAAGTTTTATTAATTAAGAATTTTTGCACACTGTGTCATTTCTCTTTTCATTAGTAATATTCGAGTGATGCTTATTGTCCGAACAACTCTCTTTTCTTGGTTCTTTCCACCCACTTTCATTACTCTAGTTAATTAATTGAGATGATTGTATTTTGAGGTGAAAGAATTTTGGAATAATTGTGATTAATTAATTTAAAATTAATTTTTACTTACCTTTTTGTAGTGTACAAATGCCCAACTTTTGTTACATGACTGGTTAAATATGTATTGAGTAAGATAATCCAAATTTAAATATCAAAATTATATATCGTAACTAGTGAATAAATTGTGTGAAAATAATTTTCATGTAATGTACTTACAATTTTTGGTGTCTTATTTAACTATGTAGCAAAACAATCATGCTGGTATTACTGTAGATAAAAGCCCATTCAATCTCTGTAATTCTTTCGCGGATTTGGAACCTCAGGTAATTTTCATCTACTTATCTCTAGTCATAGTATACTATATTCAATATCTATACTTACAAAGTTGAGAATAAGAAAAATTGTACACACTATTATTTTTCTTTTCTCTGTCTATCTTTTACCAATTTTCCCTCCAGTGGTTAACTAGTGGCGATGGTAGCATATTTGAAGGTAAACGAGTTAAAAAAATAATTTGATTGGTAAATTTTTAATTACATTACTAACATTTTTATAGACAAATAATTGACCTCTGTTATATAATGTTAAATTTATGTTGTATAAGATAGTTTTAATAACAAAACTTGTTAACACATAATTAAAATATTTTTCAGTAAATATTCATACAACTTTTAATATCTTATTTCACTATATAGCAAGAAAATTATAGAAGAGTTATTACAGAGGAAAGATCGTTCCAATGACATTATGTTCCCCAAAATTTAGAACTTGAGGTAGTCTCTCATGTATCTATGTTTAGTTATATTTTTAAAATATTATTTATAGAGTTAAGAAAAGTTAAAAACTTGTACACACTATCATGTTTTCTCTACAAATTTTGTTCAGTTTCCCCACTTTCCCTAGTTAATTAGTGGATCTGATTATATATTTTTAGATAATCGAGTTCATAAATAACTTGACTGGTAAATTTTGAATTTAGTAATTTCTTAAATTTATGTAGAATATGAATGATCAACCTTTGTTATATGAAAGTTTAAATTAATTTTGTATGAGATGATTATATAATGAAGCTCAAAACTATGTCATAATTTCTGAATGCATAGTGAAAATAATTGTCAGGAAATATGCTTATAACTTTTGGTATCTTCTTTCACTGTGTAGCTATGAAATTTCGGAGGAATATTGATCAGATGTCTGTTAATTATGAATATGAATTTCGGAGGTGTCGTCTTTCAATGTGGAGCTTTCGTTGTTAGGTGACTTTGTGTTAAATCTGTTGCCGGATATGGTCATTTGCTGCATCCCCTCTCTAGATATGGAAACAAATTTACCAAACTTCATAATTTCACTACCTTTTAGTTTTCACTTTCTTTTGTGTAATCCAGTTATATTTTCAAGTAGTAGTATGTGTTTTGAGTTTTCATAATTCATACATTTGAATCTGTTTTATTAGTATGGGTGATCTTGTCTTATTATGTGGACACCAATTGAAAAGTAAGAAAATCATTCACTTTTATATAAACAATATTATAAAATTTGTATTATTACTAATATATATTTCATGTAAATTATTACAAAATTAGTATTACTACATTTTAATGGATTAGCATTTGATGTAAATATTATTATTACGAAGGCACATTGTAATATAAAGTTGTATAGTAGGTTAGAACATATAGTTAAGTTATAGATTATAAAATTAACACATATAAAATCGTATTTTCATTTATCATTGGCTTGTTTTGGCAACAATAAAATGATATCATATCACAAGTGTGTTATTTAATTGTAATTGGTAGTTAAGGAATTTGTAAAGCCCACAACTTCTTAGCAGTGATTCGAATCATCCTCCGTATGCATACTAGTCCGAATCTGATGATTTTTAAGTTTTACATTATTTTAAGGTCCTCTATTAAGTGTAGTAAGTGTATCGTATGTAGTTTAGGGTCCTAAGGTACCTCAAACACCAATCAAAGTTCAATGCATTTCTATAGGCTAAGTTTTCGCATGAGTTCATGTAAGAGTAACTTCAAATGACTATATCTTTTAGATTATAAAGAGTTAAGTGACTCATAATGTATGAAACTAAAGGTCTATGAGTATTCTTTTCAACGCTGCCAAGATTGCATCAATTCGAGTTCAGAGTAAGATATTATGACTGATTTACTAGAGATGCTTTAACCTGACAACCATTTCGCAATGGCTCCTCGATACGGAGAGAAAGGGGACCTCACTGCCCACTTGAATAAAATTTCGTCGGGCAGCTCCAATTATGTAATTTTTGTCCTAAAAATCTTTAAGTATTTATCTAAATGGCCATAAACCTGTAGCAAATAAATTTTTCATAATTAAGTCCTCTCATTTATTCCTAAAATTCTATGCTGAAGAACTTCATAAAATACCAAGGTTGCGGTTCTTCTTCCAAGATTCTCCATCAAGCTTCTCTACTAAGGTATGTAGGACACCAATGAGCTATTTCTTTCATCCTCATGTCCAAAACTTTTAAATGTTTATGAATTTATTTCCATAATTAGGGTTTTTAAACCCACTTCCAATTTTGCCATTTTAATGGTCCAATTGCATGATTTCTTGAACTTACTCATGATTATTGATTGTTGTATTTCCTTTTTATGTTTAGCAAGATTTTTTATTGTCATTCTTATTAATTCTTGACATGATTTTGTGTCACGCCCGGGGCCTACACCCTAGACATGACCGACATTCGAGAACCATTGCTGGTCTCCAAGAGAACCCTTGGCTTGGCTGGCTATGGTACATACGACTCAATAGGATACACTGAAGCTTTAATAGATGAGCATTTAAAACATATAATCAAAACTTGCAAAACAATGACACTACTGGTCAAGTGTGACATGCCGTTACCCTTGTGATGGACCGTCACTCTATCCATCACACACTTCCAGTTTGGAGCGTCTTTGGTAAATTAGTCTATCTCAGAGTTATGATCGTTTGTAGTTTACCCTTGTGTGATCTCATGCGAAAAAGTTAGCCAGTAGAAAGGTTTTGAACTCGACTTAGTGCAAGAAGTCCCTTATGACCCTCAACCACATAGTTACACTTCCCACACTGTGGAATGTGCCTTGACATACCCATAAAAATAATAAATAATTGGATATGGCCTATACGTATACGAAGAATGGTTTTAATCTTTCCTTAAAAGTTGTAGGGTGTTATACTTACTTTAAAATATCTCCAAAAGAAGTGGTTTATCTAAGGTCACTCAACTTGAGAGTTTATCTAGTGTATAATTTTGAATGTGTACGAAAAGCTAGTGTATGTCTAAATATCACCAATGTAGTTGGTTAATATCTGAAAATGTCACTCAACTTGAGAGTTTATCTAAGGTCACTCAACTTGAACGTTTATCTAGAAAAGTCATCGAACTTTGTTTTGTATCAATAAAATCACTCAACTAAATTTATCATTAAGAAAATTGACATAGTTAAACAAAATTTACTTTTATGCCATGTATATATGAACTCCACAAATAGATAAAATTAAAGGAAACCCATCAATGAATTTTTACAAGAAAACTTAATTAGTAAAATAAATATTATAGTATTACTACATTTTTAAAATTTAAAATGTATTCCTATCAAAAAAAAGAGAAAAGAGAACTAGCAATTGATAAAATAAGTACTATGATCAAGAATACAAAATAGATGAATAAGAAAAGAATCGTTTTCTAGAAAAAAAAGGGACAAAACTTTAGAATGGAATAACTGTAAGGAACAAAACTTATCGGGAATATTGGAGCCTCATGCAATTTCGAAGCTTGTATCATCCTCCACAACTTGGATCCTTGTTGTTAGGGCAATGTGCCATGGCAGGCAACATTGGAGTTGGTGTGGGAGTAGCATCAAGAAAAAGAGTTTGTGGTAGAGTGATAAGTAATCTTTCATCCTTAACCAGAGCTCTTGGATTCGAGTCCCCCTGGGAATGGAGTCTCATTCGTTAGGGAGCACTTTACCCCTTAATGTAGAATTTTCCGGCGCGAATTCAAATTTAGAGGGGCACCAATTTGGGTGCTGGACACCGGATGGAAAATATTAAAAAAAAAGAGCTTGAATTTATGTACTAACATTGGTAAGAAAATATCACAACCCAAGCCTATGCCCTGGACATGGCCGACACTTGAGAACCATTGTTGATCCCCAAGTGAACCCTTGGTCTGGCTAACTACTTAGCGGAAGAGTAACTCAAGCCAAATTAGGCTTTAAAACAAAATTAAACCATTTAATCTCAAAGTACTCAACTGTCTCAAAATACTCTAAAAACTACAATAGTTGAAAAACATTTTAACAAAGGAATACCGAAAATATACTCAAAACCAACTATCTACGAAGCCTCTATTGTTAAAGAAGGATGTTGGGACAAGACCCATGACACTTCAAAGAAACTAACTAAAACATAAAAGCGGAGACCTCCAGAAATCAAGGAGGCTCATCAAAAACTAACTAGGAGTGCAAAATGATCTCAATGAAGTGCATGTTGATGATCATGAACACTTGTATCTTCATGATAAAAAGATGTAGGTTGAATGACACCAGTACACTGAAGGCACGAGTATGTAACATAGTCAAAGCAAAATGATTGAATGAAAGGGTTGCAATCGATATAGATATATACTAAACCGAATGTAAAGAAATAAAGGAGTGAAATCATTTAAACTTTACCAATACTTACTCATCTACTCAGCATATTAAGTGATATGATAAAAAAAATACATTTTAAACTCTATTCGAGAGATTCTGCAACCGACAACCATCACTATGAGCAACATAATGATATAATGTCTTGTCCATACTGCTAGAACTGTCCTATACCTTGTTGGGATATAGAACATCTCAACTAAGTGGATCAACTAAAGCTATGCTTGAAAGAAATAAGGAGTCTTCTAAAAAGTACATCCTTAAATCATGTTGGCTAGATGGTTTATGAAGAATGTGAGTTTTCTGAACTCATCCCCATATCGGTGCTCAATACTACTCCCAATAAATATATATTCATGCTCAAGTAAAAATACTCTTTCTCTGTTTTGAGGTAATTACTCAAAAGCTCCTCTTTAAGAGGCAATGTCTCAATTATCTCTAATAACTCTTTTTAACTCTTTATAAAAATAAAAGTTCTCATTCTTTATTTAAAAATTATATATTTTGGAATCAATTAGTCCCCTAATACTTTACTCAAAATCATTCTTTAAACTCTACTCAAAACTCGTCATTACTTTATGAAAAACAATTTAAGAAAAAATAGTTTGGTTAAAGTATTCTCAATAAAAACTCAATAATAGAGTTCATGCTGAAAAACAATCAACTCGAGAATGTCAATGCAAGATATAGCAACTCAAAAATCAGAAATATTACTCAGAACTCAACAACAAAACTCATCTCAAGAATAATCAAATCCAAGAATGTAACCCTAAATTATGCTTTACTGATAGAAAGTAGACGTAGGGCGTGAGGAAGGATTCAGTTCATCACTATGAGTAGCCTTACATACTTGGAAGAATGATGTTCTTGGGGGAAACTTAGAGATCAAGTTTAAAACCCTAGCTTTCTCTTCTTGGATCCTTGCTCTAAGACTTGGGGGGTGTTAATGAACGTAAAAAGATTGATTAACACTGTTTGAACCCTTAACTATTTGTAAAAACATTGTGGTTTAGGATTAGAAGGGGTGGGAAAAGACTGAGCTAGCCTTCTTAAAAACTGACAAAAACCTTCTATGGGGTCATCTACCGTTCGTGGTTTATTCTATGGACCATAGGCCCCATCCGTGTAATTCATATTTAATTTAAGGCTCAAAAGCTTATTCGACGGGTCCAAACTATGACCCGTAGGATTTTGTACAAGTTGTAGATGAATTCGTAGGAATGCGACCCCATAATTTGAATTCTGTGAAGTTTTTTACCAATTTACAGTACAATCATCGAAATTTCTACGGTTCATAGAAGCAATTCGTAGGAATTGACTCATCAAATTCTAGTGTTGTAGTCTATGATAAAATAGTCATAATTATTTACTCCAAAAGTGAAATGAGGAAAAATTTGTGGTGTTGGAAGGAGGAATGATAGAGCTTCATTTTGATAGGTGATAGGTTACCTAATTAATTTTGTGCTAGGAGATAGGATCGTTTCAAATTGACCTAAGTAGAATCTTATGTCAAAACTTAATCCGTAAGGAAGCTTTCAACTCAACTTTGTGCTAGGGGGTTCTTGTGATCTTAATTCATATCCAAATACATTCCCACACTAAGGAATTGAACTTTACACCTAAGATAAATTGAAGAATCACATGATACGACCTTACTAGTAAATAAAGAATGGTTTGAACCTTAGCTTATAAATTTTTGGGGTGTTACAATATTTCCTCCTTGGAATCATTCGTCCTCGAATGTTGGATGAACTAAGAATGGAAAGGGTAGGGAAATGTTTAACAACCCAATTTAATGCAAAATACACATAAAACTGATGAACTCAAAACACTGAAGGAGGGACTGATTTGAATGATTACTTTAGGAATAGTTAATACCTTAGACTAGAACTAAATTGGAGGAAAATTGATGAGGGTAACTCTTCTTCATATCTTCCTTTGCCTCCCATGTACCCTCCTCAACAAACTAATTTTTTCACAAGACTTTGACTGATGCAACCTCTTTGGTTCTCAACTTGTGAACCTGACGATCAAGGATCTAAAGGAGAATCTCCTCATAAAATAGACTTTCCTTGATACTAATATTCTCGGTAGGAACAATAAGGGAAGGATCGCACAAACACTTCTTTAGCATGGAAATATGAAATACCAATGTACTGCTGCTAACTCTTATAGTAGCTCTAACTCAAAAACAACATTACCAATCATATTAGATATTTTGTAAGGACCAATGTATCGGGGACTGAGCTTTCTTTTCTTACCAAATCTCATAACAGTCTTTATGGGTAAATTCTCAAATATACCCAATCATCAACCTCAAACTCCAAGTTTCTATTTCTAACATCTGTATAGGATTTTTTATTACTCTGCGTTGTCCTCAACCTCTCTTGAATTATCTTCACCTTCTCTATTGGATTGATGAACCAACTCTGGCCTTATCAACTCAGCTTCACCAACCTCAGACCAACTAATAGGAGATCTACATCTTCTCCCATAAAGAGCCTCATAAGAAACAATCTGAATATTGGTGTAAACACTATAAGAGGCAAGTGCTCATTCCAATTCCCTTTGAAATCCAACACACATGTTGTCAACATATCCACTAAGGTCTGAATAGTGTGCTCCTCTTGACCATCTGTCTGAGGATGAAAGTGAGTAGTAAGGCTTACCTTTGAACCCAAACCTTTCTGAAATGACTTCCAAAACTGAGCGGTGACTTGTGCACCCATATCTGAAATGATGGACAACGGGAATCCATGAAATCGAACTATCTCACAAATGTGTAAACTAGCATAATCTTTTGTTGAATTGATAGTCTTCACTTGTAAGAAATGGGATAATTTAGTCATCCGATCTACAATCACCCAAAGCGAATTATGCTTCATGCGAGTTTGTGGCAAGCCAATAATGAATTCCATATCAATCATCTCCCACATCCATTCTGGAAGAGCTATGCTCTGAGCCACACCACATGGCCTTTGGTGTTTATCCTTGACTTGCTGGCAATTTAAGCCCTTAGCAACAAAATTTGCGATACACATCTTCATACTATTCCCCAAATAGACTTCTCTCAAGTCATGGTACATCTTTATGGAACCAAGATGGATCGAATATCTGGAACTTCCAGCTTCTATCATGATCCTCTCTTGGAACTCATCCACCTTTGGAATACACAATCTACCTTGATATCTCAACATACCATCTCCCCCTTGTTCAAAAGTCATTATTTTCTACTTATGAACATTTTCCATTAGTCCAAGTAAGGTGGGGGTATTTGTCTTGCTTCTCATTCACTTATGACACTAATGACGATTCAGCCCCATTCATCACAACGTCTCCACCTTTATTGAAATCTTTCAAACAGACTCCCAAATATGTAAGTTTGTGCACTTCCTTAGCCAACTCTTTCTTGCCTTCCTCAACATAAGCAGTACTTCCCATAGACAACCTCCTCAAGGCATCAACAACAATGTTAGGCTTACTTGGGTGATAGAGGATACTAATCTCGTAATCCTTGATTCACTCTAACCATCCCTTTGTCTGAGATTAAGTTCCTTCGAACTAAAAACATACTGGAGACTCTTTTGGTCAATGAGCACATCCAAATGAACACCATAGAGATAGAAATGCCATATCTTGAGAGCAAAAACTACTGATCCCAACTCGAGATCATGATTCAGGTAGGCCCTCTCATGAATCTTAAGCTGCGTAGAGGTATATGGTATAACCTTACCATTCTGCATTAACACACAACCAAGCCCCACTCTTGATGCATCACAATAGACGACAAAATCCTCTGTACCCTCTTCGAGGGTCAATAATAAAGCAGTAGTTAACCGAGTTTTCAATTCCTGAAAGATTTCTCACAAGCTTCAGACCATTGAAACTTAGCTATCTTTTGAGTCAAATGAAATAGATGAAAACCCTTCAACCAGTCTTCTATAGTAGCTTACCAACCCCCCAAAACTCCTTATATCAATTGGGGATATGGGTCTGGGAAAATTCTGTACTTCCTCAATAATCTGAGTGTGGACTCTAATTCCTTTGCCCGACACGATGTAGCCTAAGAATACTATGGATTCAACCCGAACTCATACTTAGAAAAGTTGGCATATAACTCACGATGTTTAAGGGTTTAGAGGACTATTCTAAGAGGACTGACATGATCCTTTTCATTCCTCGAGTAGATCATGATGTCGTCGACAAATACAATAACAAATGTATCCAGATACTACTTAAATACTCTGTTAATGAGATCCATGAATATTGTATGAGCATTAGTAGAACAAAAGGATATAACAAGGAACTCATAATGACCATAATGTGTCATGAATGATGTCTTCAGGATGTCACTTTCTCTCACTTTCAAATGGTGATAGCCAAATTTGAGATCTATCTTAGAATAAGTGGCACCCTGGAGTTGGTCGAAAATGTCGTCAATTCTAGGAAAGGGGATACTTATTCTTTATGGTGACCTTATTCAATTGACGGTAATTAATACACATCCTAAGGGAACCATATTTCTTCTCATGAATAAGACCAAAATACTCCAAGATAAGACACTTGGTCGGATGAAACCCTTATCAAGAAGATCTCTCAATTTCTCTTTGAACTCTTTTAAATCAGCTGGAGCCATTCTATATGGTGGAATAAAATGGGTTGACTATCTGGAAGGGTATCTATTTCGAAGTCTACTTTCTTCTTAGGAGGGACTCTGGGAAGATCTTGTAGAAAGACCTTTGGGAACTCACTATGACTGGGACTGAATGAAGAGGTGGTGTCTCAAAACTAAAGTCATTAACTCAGACTAAGTGATATATGCACCCCTTAGAGACTAACTTTCTATCCCTAAGGTATAAGATGAAACAACTATTAGGCACTGCTGAATTACTCCTTCACTCTAAAACTAGCTCATTAGAAAACTGAAACTTGACTACTCGAGTTCTACAATCGACTAAGACATAGAATGCATAAAGTCAGTGAAAGCCTAAAATAACATCAACATCCACCATGTCTAATTTAACTAAATCCGCCTAGTGTCTTTATGATAGACAAAGATGGTACAATTATGATAGACTCTTTCTGCTAGAATAGACTCACCAACAGGTGTAGAAATAGTCAAATGATCAAGAAGTTGGTCGGGGAAAGTCCTGAACCTCTTGGCTATATAATGAGTTACAAAAGATAAACTCGCACCTAGATCAGGTAAGACATAAACATTAAAAGAAAAGACTTTGATCACACCAGTGACAACATCTAGCGAGTTCTCCTAATCCCAGTGACTAGCAATAACATACAGACAATTTACACCTCCGCCTATCCCTGAAGTAGCTTCCCTCAGAGCAGCTCTGTTTACTAGAGCTACTAAAGAAGATTGAGCTCTATTTCCCCCATTACCTTACCTCCCCTTTGATAAATGTTTCATAAAGTGATTTGTATGACCACATTTGAAGCAACCACTTATTCCTTCACATCACTCTCCTGGATGGTTCCTGCAACACCTACTACAAGTGGGGTCCAAGTAGCTCCTTGTGCCACACTACCTAGAGACTGAGTTCCTTGGGCTCTAAAATTTTGGGAATTTGGACTCCTGTGATCATTCTTGTTCCTTGGTGTAGGCGCACTAGCTGATGATGGAGCAGGTCCAGATGATCGATTCCCATTTCCAGTGTTTTGCGAGCCAGATTCATGATTTTTTGTCTGAGCCCTATTATTGCGAAACTCTTTCATGTAATTCAACTTATTCTCCTCTACCTGTTATACATAAATCATAAGCCTAGCTATGTTTATGTCCCCTATAAACATAGCCATCTTATCTTCCTTATTTGAATAGCGGGAGAGTTCAGACATAAATAAACTAATTTTGCACCTCATATCAGCCACCATATCTAGAGCATAGTGGGATACCTGGGTGAATTTGAGATTGTACTCTTGCACACTTATAGTCTCCTACTTCAGATTGAGAAACTCCCTCAATTTCTCTTATCTTAGCTTTTGGGGAAAGAAATTCCCCAAGAATGCATTTTCAATCACAGCCCAGCCTAAGGGTGGTGCTCCTTCTTCACTTGTCTTCTTCCATTGGTCGTACCAGATTCCTGGAAATACCTTTGACTTGATGGGAAGCCAACTCCATATGTTGTGTATCAGCAACCTGCATGAAAGCAAACACTTTTTGAAGCTCTTCCACAAAGGTTTTTGGAACCTCGTTAACCTTTAACCTAGTTAACTATGGGGGATTCATTCTCAAAATCTCTCAAACACTGGACGTATCAGCCTCATCCTGACGACCCACTCCTTGGAGACCAAGTTGTGTTATCACAACCTGTGGCAACATTAAAATGGTGTTCTGAAACTAAACATTAGTGATATCATCCTGAGGGGGTTGCACTCATGTTGAATTGGAACACTTTGGTCCAGCTGTCCTAGTGGTTCCTGAGGATTCACATTCTTCGTAGCAGGACGCCCTCCAACATTTCTTTGTAGAGGCATGATCTGAACACATACGCGTAAGCACAAATTAGAAAAAACTCTCATAGAGTTAAAATTTATTGCATGAACAAGATTAAGAAGAAAAGAGAAAATTCCTAATATCCTATAACTTCTCTATTATAATTGTGGCTCTTTTCATACCGATACGAAGGAATTTACAAGATAAGGCTTCATAGATACCCTAGGACACTTGAACACTAGGCTCTAATACCAAGTTTGTCATGCCTCAAACCTACACCTTAGACGTGACCAACACTCCAGAATAATTGCTGGTCCATAAGAGAACTGTTGCCTTGGATAACTACTTAGCAGAAGACTGACTCAAGCATATATAAGCTTTAAAAAATAATTTCAATTAACAGTCTCAAAACTTCTATTCTCAAACTATCTGAAATAATCTGAAAAAACAATAATAGTTTGCCAAAATGATTCGGAAATGAAATACTAAAAGAATCTTCATCACTATCTACCTATGAAGCCTCTATAGTTCAATATGGATGTCGGGACAAGACCAACGACTCCTCAAAACTACTAAATTGAAAGAAAAAAAAGGAGTCCCTTGGAATGTAAGGAGGACTCTCCAAAAATTGTCAAGGAGTGCAAAGTCATCTAAACAAATTGCCTATGATGATCCTGAACACTTGTATCTGCATCATAAAAAGATGCAAGTTGAATTACATATATAAGCTTTAAAAAATAATTTCAATTAATAGTCTCAAAACTTCTATTCTCAAACTATCTGAAATAATCTGAAAAAACAATAATAGTTTGCCAAAATGATTCGGAAATGAAATACTAAAAGAATCATCATCACTATCTACCTATGAAGCCTCTATAGTTCAATATGGATGTCGGGACAAGACCAACGACTCCTCAAAACTACTAAATTGAAAGAAAAAAAAGGAGTCCCTTGGAATGTAAGGAGGACTCTCCAAAAGTTGTCAAGGAGTGCAAAGTCATCTAAACAAATTGCCTATGATGATCTTGAACACTTGTATCTGCATCATAAAAAGATGCAAGTTGAATTACATCAGCACATTGAATGTATGAGTATGCAGTCTAAACGAAATAACTGAAGTGAAGAGATTGAAATAATACTTAGGTGAATGCAAAGCATAAACAAAGATAAGATCATTCAAAACTTCACAAGTAAAGAGATGATAACTCGCAGAACTCTATGTAAAAGTATAATAGAAATAAAATAAAAGTATGCTTTTCTTTACAAGGGAGTTTCTCTAATGAATAACCATCACTATGAGTCTCGTGATAATATAATCTCTCTCCAACACTGCCAGAACTATCCTATACTTTGCCGGGATATAGAACAAACCCAACTCATAGATCTACTAAAAGGTCTCCTCAAAGGCACTGAAGATTCGACTGAAAGTCAGTGCGATCCTAACCCATGTTGGCTACGTGGTTTATGGAGAATGTGAGTTGTATTAACTCTTCCCCATATCGGTGCTCAAAACTACTCCTAAAAATATATAACTCAATACTCAAGTAAAAATACTTTCTCTGGGTTGAGATAAGTTTTCAAAAAGGTCTCTTTAAGAGGTAACTACTCTGTAATAACTCTGTCTGAAAACTCTGAAAAACTCTTATACTTTTATGAAATTATTTCTATCTTTCTCCATGTAAAAATGATACATTTGGAAATCATTTAGTACCCTTAAACTCTACTAAAAAATAATAATTTAAACTTTACTCTTAAACTCACATATAACTTCTCAAAATCAATTTCACAAAAAATGTTTGATCGAAAGATTCTCGACAAAAAACTAAGTAAATGGGGTTTACGTGGGAATATAAATATGAACAACAACTCAAAGATATAAATGCATAATATATGAAAATTCATAGTCAAGAATTTAGAACTCGGAATAAATAGTATAACTCATCTCAAGAATTCTCAAAACTAAGAGTATAACCCTAGATTTAACTTTTACTAACTGAATTTAGATGTAGGGTGTGAGGAAGAATTCTATCCATCACTATGATTAGATTTACATACATGAAAGAACAAAGTTCTCTGAGAAACTGGAAGAACGCTTGAAAATCCTAGCTTTCTCCTCTTGGATCCTTGTTCTATGATTTGGAAGCGTTAATGAGAGTAATAGGGTCAATTAATACTATTTCGAACCATACTTAGGTGTAAAAACGTTGGGGTTTAGGCTAAGAAGGGGTGGAAAAAGAATGAACTACACCTCTTAAAGAGATGTTGAAAAATCTTCCACGGGCCCATCTACTTTACATGGTTTGATCGGCTGACCATAGCTCCATCCTTGTAATGAATTTTAAGGCTCATAATTTCATTCTACGGGTCCAAACTACGCCCAGTAGAAGTTTTTATTGACCACAGATCCAATGTGTAGATTCATATTCAATTTTAAGGATCATAATTTCATTTTACGGGTCCAAACTATTACACGGAGAATTTTCTACGGACCGTAGATCCAATCTGTAGAATTCATCTTGAATTATAAGGCTCAAAAGTTCATTCTACGGTTCCAAACTTTGGCCCGTAGAAGTTTCTATCACTCGTAGATGGATCTATAGTAATCGAAACCTGAAATTTGACTTTCTGAAGTTTTTCCATGAGTTGGATAGTACAGGTCGTAGTTAGTGACTCAGAAAACTCTGTTGTGGTAGTGTCTGATAAAACACTCATAACTTTTTATTCCGAACCCAAAATGAGGGAAACATAGTGGCGTTGGAAAGAGGACTCATAGAACTTCAATTTTATAGGTCAATCCACCTAATTCATTATGTACTGAGAGATACGATTGTTATAAGTTGACCGAAGTAGAATCTTATGTCAAAACTTAATCGGTAAGGAAGCTTTAAACTCAACTTTGTGCTAGAGAATTCTTGTGATATTCATTCATATCCAAGACCATTCCAAAAATAAAGAATTCACCTTAGAGCCTAAGAACAATTTAAGAATCACTCGATATGACGTTACACGCAAATAAAAAATTGTTTGGGCCTTAGCTTAGAAATTTTCAGGGCAAAAAAACTTTATGCTTTTCATTTTATATATTTTGTTCTTATTCTCAAATTGATGAAGATTTCTCATGGTTTCATTCGGTTCAGCTATCTGATCTTGAAAGACAAAAAATAAAGTTAATAATTTTCTATCCAAGCCAAAGAATAAATCGAAGATATCGAACTCATACCGATGAGAGGAAAATTGAAGATACTAATTTCTTTTAGGTAACTAATTAGTCTCATTACCAAAAGTGAACATTACATAGCATATAAGAAGATCAACTGTTGGACATAGCCCCCAGAAGTATCTTTGTTAAAGATCGTTTGAAAAAAAATGACAAGAAAGACACAATAGTCAACAAATAACTACACCAATATTGACCAAATATTAGGTTGGATAAGAGTTATAGTTTTTTAGCCATGCTCTGAAGTTCTAGAGTGTAATTGCACCTACATTATAAAATAATAGCAGCAACATCATTTCAACTAGAAGAACTACAAAGTCTACTTCCTGCAAGTGTTATGATTCCTGAATTGCAACAACATTCTTGTTTAATTTAGAACTCAATATTCACTGAAATGTCATTAGCCTCAGCTAACATATATGCCCTCCAAGTTTGGGTGTACACAATCACGCACTTAAACCTACATAAAATTGAACAAGTAGACACATGACATATACAAATTAGTTCGAGTGTATCTTCTGTGAATTGTCATGTGGGACCCCACCTTCACAAGGGATGTCTCTGGGTTGTCAGATTTACTGAAAATAAAAATCAATTGGGCAAGGCTACTAAAAGAATTGCAAAGACGGTTTCCTGCAACAATCATGATTCCTAAGAAAAAGATTGATCCATCTTGTTGAATAGGCCCTTGAATTGCAACCAGAGTCTTGTTTCTTTCATGACTACTGAAATGTCATTGCTTACTGATCACTGTGTGAAATAGATCGGATTCCATCTCAAAATATGCAAATATAACAAGAACACAAAGATGATGTATGGTTTTTGCAGTTCTCTCATAATAGGAAGTCATTAGCCTCGTCATTTGCTTATTATTCAGTTATTATATGAGAGGTAATGCTTGAAGAAATAATTATCTGGTCGAGAGGAACTTGTGTCATTTATATCATAGGACCCTGATTACAATAAGCTTCTCACTTGTGAAGTAGAGGAGGTTGTTCGAATATGGGATGTGAACACTGGTGAATATATAGATATATATAGGTAAGACTTTGTAATTAAGAAATTAAACTTTGGAGTATATAGGGGAACGTAAAATTTGTAGCCACATATCAAGGGCATAAGTTAGAACAATTTAATGTACGGACTTACTTTGGTGGACTAGATAAAGTTTTCATTGCCAGTGGGAGTGATAATTCTGGTGTCATATACTTGTGAATCCTCAATTCCACTGGCAATGGAATCTTGATCTAGGACTAAAGAAAGACCATACAAAAAAGTGTTCTAGTTTATTCCCTTTATATATGGCTAAGAATTTGTATTCCCTATATGCTCCCAAGATGGATTTCTTGGTTCCAAAAACTTGACTATTTATATTTATACATTCACCAGAGTTTACATCCCACAACCGAATAACCTTCTCTACTCCATAAATGAGAAGCTTATTTTCCTCAGGGAGTCATGTTATAAATGGCACGGGTTCTTAGTAACCAGAAGATAGGTTCTTCAAGCATATAGCCTCCCATTTAATAACCAAACAATCAACCGATAATGACGCAATGTACTTCCCATTATTATATTAGAAAATTCAAAAAATATACTTCATCTTTGTGTTCTTGTAATATCTGCAAATTTTGAGATATAATCCGATCTATTCTACACGGTGATCAGTAAGCAATAACATTTCAAAGACAACTGCGTTGTAAGGTAAACAAGACTCTAGTTTCAATTTAAGGGTCTATTCAACAAGATGGATCAATTTTTATTCAGAAATCATGTATGTTGTGGACAACCTTCCTTGCAATTTTTCTAATAGGTTTCTCCTATTGATTTTATTTTCATTATATCTTATACTAAGGGTGGGCACTTTCCGGATTAAACCAAAACACCAAACCATATTGAACGGAATTCTAATTTGGATTGGTTTGTTGGTTTAATTTTTTATTAAGAATTTACTTTGTTTGATTTTTTGGTTTGATTTTGGATTTAGAAAATAAAAAAAAAAACCAAAAAAATCAATTATACCTATAATTACATTTATAATATTTAGTTTTAGAATTAAGTTGGAGTTAACCAATTTCGCCCCTTTTTAGTTTCTGTCTTTCATTATGATTTAGTTTATATATTTTATCTTTGAACATCTATATTTGGTATACTTTTAATTATTGAGTTTTAAGTTTAACTTGTGAGTTATATTAGATAGTATAATTAAGAAATTCAATATTATATACTTTTCTATATATATATATATTTCAAATTTCAATTATAACTTTGATTATATTATTAATAAATGAGATAATCTAGCAAAATAAAAGTCAAACTGAAAAGAGAAAAACCAAATCAAACAAAATTTATTTTGGTTTGAATTGGATTATACTTTCCCAAAACAAAAAATTGAAAAAGTCAAACCGAATAATACAAAAACAAACTGAAAAAAATCAAATGCACACTCCTATCTGCCACAACAAAGAGAACTTGTTGTGAAGGTGGGGTCCTACATGACAATTATCACACCCCAACTTTCTCGCGAAAGACGGGCTAACAACGTGAAAATTCTTTTAAAAGTTTTAAAAAAGAGAAAAGACACCACCTAAAGAATTAGAAGCGCGTTACGACACAATTCTACACAAAACAAACAAATAATTTAATTTAAAAGGTCTGCAAAACTATATATCAGCAAGGATTCAAGTTACCTTGAAAGGAAGGTGTTAGATACCTTTCAAGGTCACAACTATGGGTCCCAATTGAATCTTGCGAAATATGTGGTGGAAGAGTGTGGCAAAAAAATGTCATTAATTAAAAAAAGATCTGATAAAATAGGCAAAACAACGATATATGCTATAAGCGACTTAGGAGTTGTTTTATTTTCATAAAGTTATATGTTTGCTTCATATAAGAAGTCAACTATAGACTGTCATTTTTCATCATTAACCAAACGTACATAGCCTCCATCGGGGTGATGATTCCACTTGAGTTTTGCTTCACGCGTTGGATTCGCCATTAATCGTGGTTGAACTCCAAACAACTTCATTCCATTATGATGTACAAGTAACAATATTCAAAGAGGCCAGAGTAGGTTTGTTCTTAAGATTTAACTAATCAAACCAAAATTAAATGATAAAGTAATAAAGATTCTTAATCAAAATAAGCTCATAATAAGAAAAAAAAGTTTAAAATGAGTAAGCATATCAAACTAACCACATAAGATGATCTGGAATAAATTAATATCTCATTTCACTTTTTCTCACAATTAAATTGAGTGGACCTTAAAATTTTATCAAAATTTATGATATACAACCTAATAACTTTATGTAAAACAATACTTAATAAACTAAATCTAGTAACTATTATAGTGACAAGATTTAACATGAACTTCATATTTCAATATTGCTAATGCTATTAATTTTTAGTCTATTATCACATATAGCATTAATAGTTAATATTCTTAAGCATTTCAAATCCAACTGTAAGCGTCTAAAGTTTTAATCCTGAAATACAGTAAACAGGAAAAGAAAAATAGCAAGCAAACAATAATATTTGTATTTGAATTAATGCAAAGGTTACAATCTTTATAGAATATCTTAAAAAGATATGTAATCCCCTGATTCTTCTCTTCACAGATGTTCTTGATTTGGCGGAATACTTGCGGCTCAACACTTGGAGCGAAGACTTCTTTGTATGAGGAAGACTTGCAGATCACCACTGAAGAGCAACTATGTATTTTTGTGTGTATGTATGTCTGTGTCCCTTCTGGTCTTATGAAGACCTCTTTATATAGGCTTGAGCTAGGGCCTTAGGGGTATTTTGGTCCAAGCAATTTTTGACC